>CAKOAT010320710.1:0-37013 GCA_932364175.1 Eruca vesicaria subsp. sativa
CCATTCCTTGCCTGATCTTCCAAAGGTCGGCCTCGGAGGCTTGCTTAAGGATATGGGTCGAATATTGCTTCATGAAAGCGTTAGTGAGTTGATCGAAGTTATCGATTGAGTTCGGCTCGAGGCTCGAAAACCATTCGAGAGCTGTTCCGACCAGGTTCTCGGCGAAAGTCCTGCAGTAACCTGCTTCGCACTCTTCTCGCGTGAAATGAGCTTTCACTATAGCTAAGCGGAAGGCTCTCAAATGAGCCTTTGGGTCCGAGGTCCCGTCGTATTCGGGAATCCTAATTTTTCGGGTATCTCTTATGTAAGAGCTAGCGATTCTGTCTGTGAGCTGAGCTGAGCTTTATGCACTTGAGCGTTCAGCTTCTGGAGGGCTGCATGAGTTTGCTCCATGTATCGGCGAATAGCCTCCGGTCCTTCTAGAGGAAGGATAGTTGGATCTTCGCGGGGAATCTGATGGGGAGATTCTTGGTGGAGTCGAGCGTTGTCGTTGTCCCAAGCGTTAGGTGGACTAAATCGCTCGTTAGCTCTAGAGCCACTTTGGGGGACGTGACCCAGGGGGTGAGCTGTGGGATCAGCTTCCGTCCTCGGGTTGTCCTTGTTATGGGTCGTGCTTCCATTTTGGTAAGCAGAGGTCGGAGCCCTGCCTCTAGGAGGGGGAGACATCCCTTCTCCGGACCTAAAGATAGGTGGCGGAGGTGGCAATCGGGTGCTGTGCTCGTGAACCCTATTGGGTGCTGAGCTAGTCGTCGCTATGTTACTTCCCATGGCACTAGTTACTGGTGGACTAAATACTGGGGACGTCCCGGTATGAGGTGTCCGGAGAACAGGCTCTTGCCCATTATGAGCAATGCTGTTGGGGGAAAAGTTCAGGCGCCCGCGAGGGAACGTGGGTTCGGTGAGTCGATCTCGAAAGGCGATTCCGGAGCCTTGGCGTTGCGATGGCTGAGTTGTCTCGGTTAGAGATCTCGTCACCTCTTCGAACCGTTGCTGCCGGGCCGTTAGCTGTTGCAAGGTACGCTCGTTGTCCTGAGCTCTTTCTACCAACTGCACCATCATTCGGCGCATTTCGGATAGCTGAGCTTCCGAATGATGCGGAGTGTGTTGGCGTTGAGAGTTCTCAGGAAGAGTAGTCCCGGTGCTGCTTCCACCGGAAGACCTTGGGTTAGTTATCCCAGTTCGGATCGGTTGAGCGTTAGCCGGAAGCTGTTGCTCGGATCGAAGGTCGGCGGGTTGAGGTTCCGGATCCTGAGGGTCCGGATCTCTTCTGTTCGGTGATCCGTCGATCTGGATCACGGGATCCGGGATGGATGGATTCGTTGCCTGGTTGGATGGATCCATTCTCAAGTTACGGAGTGAAGGATTCAATTATCTCGTCCCCACAGACGGCGCCAAAATGTGAGGGGTAAAACTCACTTCCTAGTTTANATGGATGGATTCGTTGCCTGGTTGGATGGATCCATTCTCAAGTTACGGAGTGAAGGATTCAATTATCTCGTCCCCACAGACGGCGCCAAAATGTGAGGGGTAAAACTCACTTCCTAGTTTAGGTTAGGTATAGATTGGGAAAAGATAATCGTGGGCTGAATCCTGTTGGAACTTGTATGAATGAATACGTTGTTTATATCGATTTTTGGTGATAAAAGAGTTTACAAAGATGATCTTTTTGATCTGAATAGAATGAACAATGATTAATAGAGAATGACTAAGCACAAAGTGTATTGGAGTCTCCTTCTCTTGAATGAGTCGAATCCCCTCTCTCATATCTCTTCTCTTCTTTATATAGCACTAGGTCACGTCCAACTTCTTCCGGTGAAACCTCCACGATTATCTCCGTGAGTTGCGGGATTTGCAACAGCTTCCCCTTGACTAAGTCTTGCACGTTTCTATCTCCGTTACCTAGGCTGTTTTGTCAGGTCCCTACGAAAGAATCCGGACCTCTTCTCCGTGACCTCCTTCTCGTGACCTCTTTCTCGTGATCTCTTTCTCGAGAGCAGTTTCCTTCCTTAGCTGAGCTGTATTCTTCTTTGGGGTATTAACCCGTATTCGGCCCATTATCGGGCTTGATTTAACTAATTCGCTAACTTCAGCCGACGGGCCATATTTGGGCCCAACAGAGCTCATGTTCTTGTTTCTTCGTATTGCTGGTTTTATTTGACCGACTAGGTGCGCTTTGTATTATCGAAAAAATCAATCACGTGTTTATGATTGGATGTTTTCGACTTAGCGTGGCAGAGTTTCGTAAAACCGGATTGGGTCTAGAGAGTTCAGATTTCTCGTATATTTTAGGCAGCTTTGGTGTTAAGTCAACCGTTGCCGTTTTAGACGATTAATTCGAACTTATACGAAGAAACAAGCCTTTGCGGTTTTGTCGTAAAATCCTGATGAAAATTCCGATTGAGACGAAATGAGAATCAACGCGATCAAGACTCGAGAGAGAAACTCGAGGATTGGTTCAGCTCGACGTAGGGCAAGTCAGGCGAACCCTTTCAACTCGCCGTGTGGCGATCTGGATGGTAAAAACCCTTGGGGCGAAGTCAGCGTCTCTTGGGCGAGCTAGGAGCTTGGTTCAGCTCGCTGTATGGCGAGCTAGCTAGCTCTACATTTGGCGAGCTAAGACGCTTGGCGTGGGTGATCTCGATTCGTCGAGTTGACTTGTTTTCGTCGTAGAATCTCAACGGAAAATCTGATTGAGACGAAACGAAAAGCGTCCCGATCAAGATTCGAGGTGGAGATGTTTCGATCCGTCGAGCTTGTCCAACTTGCCTAATGGTGAGTCGGCGAGAACAGTCCCGATTCACCAAGCTATCTTGTTTTCATTGTAAAACCTCAACGAAAACTTTGATTGAGACAAAACGAAAAGCAGTGCGATTATTGTTTAGAGTACGGTCCGGCTCACCATAGCTATGAGTAGGATTGTGCGGACCCTCGGGGAAGATTCAGTGCCTCTGGGACGAGGTGGAAAGCCGGTCAGCTCGCCAAGATGGCAAGCTAGGTTGCTTGGCCAACTCACCGTCTTTTCGGCTGGATAGTATTTCCCGATTCTGCGAGTTGCCTACGGTTCTTCCGCGAGTAACCTAGGGTTTTGTCGCGAATAATCTAGGGTTTTTCCGCAAGTAACCAAGGGCTTTCTTCGCGAGTAACCTAGGGCCTTCTCCGCGAGTAACCTAGGGTTTTTCCGCGAACAACCTAGGGTTTTGCAGCGAATAACCTACGGTTTTTCCGCGAGTTACCTAAGGATTTTTCCGCTAACAGCCTAGGGTTTTCCGCGAGTATCTTAGGATTTATTTTGCGAGTAAGTTACGGTTTGTTCCCCTGTTTCTGGGAGAGTAAGTTTTATTTTTCCGAAAGGTTCTCGGAAAACGTCTTTTGCTCAACCCATGAGATTTGTCCAACTCGGAAGTAAGAAAAACACTACGGGGTTTGATAGATTTTATCGTTGCCCTTAGTGATCTGAGATAGAAATCGTGAGCTTGTTTTGTTTCTCTTCCCGTGGCGAAGAGTCGCGATTAGGTTTTCGATTTTGTTGAGTACTACAGCGTTTGCGTGAGCGTTAGCTGTAGGAGCAGTCGCTGCTGGAGTTGTTTTACCAGCGTCTTTTTGCGAGTTGCGACTTTGTCTTTCTTACATCCAGACATCGTTTTGGTCAAGCGTTTTGCGGCTCTGAGTAAGAGTAATCCGACCCCCCCTCCTTCTAGCGCCAAACTGTGGGAACCGAGATTCACACTTGTCGATTTCCGTTAAAAAAGGAAATTTAGGAAAACCCTAATTTCCCAGAGGAACCGGATCTTTGCGAAAGCCAACGACAAGTAACCATATAGATGCGGAAAAATATGAAAAACGCAATAAAACGAATTTATAAAGAAAGTCGATCTTATTTCCGATTCGCGTAAGCGCGTTGCGATCATTACACAGAATTACATAGGCTTTGGCCGCAGGGGCCATCAGCGAGTTACAAACATAAAACCCTAGATCTAGTCGAGTCGCAGCTCGATAACAAAAGACGGAAAAAGATAGGAAAAAAGGTTTGATTTATTTCGGACTGAACCTTATGAAAGGCTGCCTACGTACCCCTTTCGAGGATCAAGTCGAACGTAGTTCAGTTGATTGAGCTGGACAAGAGATCGAACTGCCTGGGAGAGTTCGTCTAGTGATTGAGCGCCAGTCATAGAAACCGAACTTGTCGAGAAAAAACCTAAGTTTCTAAGTGCGGAAAATTCTAAGTCTAGAAAAGTTGTGAAAGTCTCAGATGAGAGCTCTGGATTTCGTCCCTTTACTTCTGCCCTATGCCTCTTGCTTATATACTCCCTTCCTAGGCGGTTTAGTCTTTTCGTTTCGCCCAGATTCGAGTTTAATGAGAATCTTCCATTTATCTCGATCTTTCCATTTTTCCCGCGGTAATCTTCTATTTTTCCTCAAACTTGACTTTTATCTTCAAGTTTGACATTTATCTTCTTTCTGCGAGTAAATCGCCAAAACGTCGTCGTATCTTTGGGTTGGACTTCGTTTAAAGTCGCGAGTGGCTTTTATCGCGTTTTATTACTTTCCGAGCCGTTTTGCGATAAATCCATTTTATGACTTTAGACGAGATCGTTTCCTGATACGATGCCGTTTTTAGATAAGTTTCTCGAGTTAATCGTAAAGCTAAGCAATGTTTTCTGTTTCGATTAGTCGTTGCCGTTTTCTACGATTTACTCGGAGTTTTATTAAAAACGCGTTTTGTACGATTTTTACGAAAAATCTCAAATAAATCGTATAGTTTAGGCAATATTCGGTGTTTCGTTTAACCGTTGCCGTTTTATACGATTTCCTCGAGTTCTTTTCGAGAAAACAAAGTTTTACAGTTTTTATCGTAAAACTCGAACGATATGACGGATCGAGACGAAACGAGAGACATTTCGACCGTGATTCGGAATACGATCGTGTCAAAAGACGTAAGTTTCGAATCGGGGATGCGGGAGATCGAGGCTCGGGACGTCCGGGAAGTCTCTAGTTCGTCCAACGGCAAACTAAGCCTGCTGGCTTAGTTCACCGGTGGGCGAACTAAGCCAAGCTACTTGACTAGTTCGCCCACCGGCAAACTAAGCCAAGCTGGCTTAGTTCGCCGGTGGGCGAACTAGTCAAGGGTCTCCTAGTTCGCCCATCGGCGAACTAGTTATGACTAGTTCGCGTTTTATGGCTGTTTCGATTTTTTGCGGTTTCGTAAAACTATTTCTCGAGTTTTATAAAACAATTCTCGAGTTTTATAAAACGATTCTCGAGTTTTATAAAACGATTCTCGATTTTTATAAAACGACTTCTCGAGTTTTATAAAACGATCCTTGTGTTTTATAAAATGATCTTCGAGTTTTATAAAGCGGCTTCTCGAGTTTTATAAAACGATCTTCGAGTTTTATAAAACGGCTTCTCAATTTTTATAAAATGATCTTCGAGTTTAATAAAACGGCTTATCGAGTTTTATAAAACGATCTTCGAGTTTTATAAAACGATCTTCGAGTTTTTATAAAACGATCTTCGAGTTTTATAAAACGGCTTCTCGAGTTTTATAAAATGATCTTTGAGTTTTATAAAACGGCTTCTCAAGTTTTATAAAACGATCTTCGAGTTTTATAAAATGATCTCCGAGTTTTATAAAACGGCTTCTCGAGTTTTATAAAACGATCCTCGAGTTTTATAAAACGATCTTCGGGTTTTAAAACGACTTCTCGAGTTTTATAAAATGATCCTCGAGTTTTATAAAACGATTCTCGAGTTTTATAAAACGATTCTACGAGTTTTATAAAACGATTCTCAAGTTTTATAAAACGATCCTTGGGTTTTATAAAACGATTCTCGAGTTTTATAAAATGATCCTCGAGTTTTATAAAATGATCCTCGAGTTTCATGAAACAATTCTTTGGGTTTATAAAAAGATTCCTTTTATATTTTTGTGGGGAGTTTCGGCCGTTGATTCCGTCGTACCGATTTTGACCCCAACATTTATTTAGTTTGAGATCATATTATATATTATACAAATATATAATATGATCATATTTAGAGTCATATTGTCACAGAGGCATTTATTAAAAAAATATTATACATTTAAATAAAAGAATAAAAAACAAAAAAGGCCTCTATCATCTAATAAAATGATCAAATCTAGAATTGATATCAAAACACTAAATTTTGAAAATATAAATAAAAAACAAAACAGAAGCATGAAAGAAAAGTTTTTATATTCTTCCATATTTAGTGTTCATCAAACCAATATGTCTTCGATTGAATACAACTCTGTTTGTTTAAAGATAAACCAAAGTTGTAAAGAATTTCAACTAATTGTTGTCCATCAAATTTATAATCTTTACTTCAATTTAGTTACTGTTAAAAAAGAAAAAGATCAAAATAAGAAGTCTAAGTTGTAATAAATTGTTAGCTATTTACAAATTATAATTATAGTTCAACTCATGTAACAAATAGATATTCTTGCGTCGTTATAAATATATACATATTTACATGTTTCAGTTTAATTGGTTATAAATCAAACCATATCCAAATCCTATGGTTTTTATAAAATCACATCCATTCGGTTTGTATGGTATATACCAAAAATAACCATTTTATCGATTGTTAATATCTTTTAAAAATATAAAATTAAAAAAGAACTAAGATATTTAAATCATTGATAACAAAAAATTTCAATGTGAAAAATTTAATAATTTAATAATTTATAAATGTTCTTGAAAATTTATTGAGGATTTTGAAATTAAAATATTTATGTAATCTTATATGGTATATAGTTTAATCTGTATATATATTTGTTTTATTATTGAATGATACTTTTTACTTATATGGTTTTAAAATCATGTATATCTTTTTATAATAAAAATGTTAANAAATGATGGAGGATGTATAAACTGTTATCAAATATTTATTATTAGAATCATTAAGTGTCATATATATATATATATATATATATATATATATATATATATATATATATATATATTAGTCATTTATGGTAATTCTGTAGGTTTTTTTATGGAAAGAAAATAAAATAGTAATTATATATAGGGGAACAACCATAAATGCTTCTATCATAAATATCATATCATATCATTATATCATATAATTTGACCAACGAATGTATCAAGCGAAATATAAAAATCGAATGTGGACCTACTTATTTTTCAATTGAATGTAATTGACTACTTAATTGAGTGACACCTAAACATGGATCTTTTTTAATTATTACAAAATTGAGGTTACAATTTTTAATTGTTTCTCCTTTAATATATAAGGGATATAAATGATTTACGGTTACCAAGTAGTACTACTCATTTAGAGAATGAATGCAATACACTTTTATTTTAACATATATACACTGCCGCAAGTAAGTTTTATTATGAGAAGGAAGTTTCCCAGCGTTTTTTCATACTAAATAAGTAAAAGTTCAAACTAATTTGTACACTGTTGTTTCTTTTACATTATTACTTAAAATACATTTTTGCTCTTACATTATCACTTAAATTAAAAGAATCTTTTCCCACTTTAGTTCTATGTTTGTTTTCAAGTAAAACATATATTCTCGGTCTTCTAAAGAGTTATTCGAAACTTGCATTTGTAAAAAACTTAGCAATAGAGGAAAACACGATACAAATCCAAATGATTAATAAATATAGTTAAGCATCAAGGGCATTGACACTTTTCCAATAACAACTCTCCTCTGTTAAACAAATGGCAATGACATAAGACGAACTGAAATACTTTACAAGAATTTGCTAGATCATAGGTTTTAATTGTTGATCTACAATATAATAAATTAAATCGTATAATAAAATTAAAAAAAAATCCCATGCGATTTTAACCATCACAAATAGAGTAAAACTTATTTGAAAAATAGGAGTATCCCCTCAAAAATAGAGTAATTATTTGGGAAGACGTTTTTAGTGACATTTCGCTGCACTGGTTAGGATTATGTAAGTATATTTTCCCAAATACTAAGTTGATCAAAAGTAGACTGAAATCCATTCAAAATATTTTAAATCAGATGAATTATAAAAATCTAACAAACATGAATAACACAAAACTTAAAATGTTAAATCTTTAATTGAATAAGCAAGGAATTAAAAATTTATTCATTAGAAAGATTTCGAATACATGAATTAATAACAAAATATTTTAAAAGCATTTAATAGAAATAAATTAAATACAATAACCAATAACATTAGATTTGAAAACAAAAGTCAAAATTAGTCCTTGAATAACACTAGATTATATAACCTAGAGAATTAATTTTAAAACCACTATCCAATAACACACCCTTACCTATTGAGAAAATATCTCTCTTTAGATTACCTACTACAAAAATATAAGAACATAATATCTGATTGGGGTAGTACTTCTAAAGCAACAAAAACTAACACCAAATTTACAAAAAATTTTATGTTAAAGAGTAAATAATTTTATATATTAACACTTTACTTATTTATTCAATAGTATCAAAATAATGATGAAAATTTGAAAAAAAAATTAATATACCTAGATCTTTGATAAATATTTTATAGAAAATTATATTAATATCACTAAAACATATATATATATATATATTTCTTTTTTTGACAACGAAAGGCTGATCTATTACTCAAGCTTGAGGTGGTCTGGGAATCCAGACCGGAATAGAACAACCAACATACATGAGATCCCGATAGAAGGATCGGATAGTCTTAGCTAAATGATCGGACACTACATTTAAAGCTCGAGGTACATAAGAAATCTTAAAAGCTGGGAAACAAATCCGTAGCGTCGAGATCCTCTCCAGTTCCGTCGAAAAGCTTGGCCATCCGTGAGGATCGTTGAGCATTGCTAACAAATCCTTGCAATCTGTCCCAAAGCTCTGACATGGCGAATGTTGAAGCATGTTCTCCATTGCCCACNATCGGACACTACATTTAAAGCTCGAGGTACATAAGAAATCTTAAAAGCTGGGAAACAAATCCGTAGCGTCGAGATCCTCTCCAGTTCCGTCGAAAAGCTTGGCCATCCGTGAGGATCGTTGAGCATTGCTAACAAATCCTTGCAATCTGTCCCAAAGCTCTGACATGGCGAATGTTGAAGCATGTTCTCCATTGCCCACTGCAGCGCTTCTAGCTCCGAATGCAAAGCCGATTCCACTCTACTCACGTTGTGCATCCTCATCAGGTGACTATTTCCCATACTGTCCTTCCAGTCCCAACCACAACCGGAAAATTGTTCCGTAGAGGTCCAAGAACCATCTATCATGCAGATATCCCGAAGGCTTATGGCCTGCTGTTCAGTATCGCCTTCCTGTCGTGTAATCACAACATCCTGCTCATTAGCTTGGAACCAGGCAAGACACTCACTCTCTGCATACCAGGCCAATTCCAAAGGGTCCCTATCTATTCCTCTGAACAACTTATCATTCCGAGCCTTCCAAATGTACCATATCAACCACGGAAAAGGATCTCTTTCTAGTTCTGGACCACAAATACTCTTCTTCTGCCAGAACAGATAATCCATATTCGAATAAGTGCTCTCCAAAGGGAATAAAGCTACACTGGTAGGGATAGATGATAAGGCCCATACTTGTAAAGCCGGTGGGCATTGGAAAATTGCATGTGCAATTGTTTCATCTAGTTCTCCGCATCGTGGGCAGACATTGTCGCATCTCATGTGTCTACGATTCAGCGCACTCGTAACAGCCACATGTCCCGATATAATCTGCCACATAAGATGACACATTTTCGGGGGTGCTTTAACCTTCCAAGCTTGTGCCTGGAGCCTTTTAAAGCTAGGTTCATCTACTAGGTTCTCATCCTCTTTCCTAAGTATATTACGGGCTACCCAATAGCCGGACTTGACTGTATATTGCCCACTCCTAGTGTAACTCCAGCAGTGTGTGTCTCTGCGATAGGTCGAACTGATAGCTATACTCCTTATGAGAGGTATATCACCAGCGTCGACATATCTTGCCAGCCGCTCCAAATCCCAGGATTTTGTTTCCTGATTGATAAGATCACTCACTCTCATATTCGGATGCATAACCGGGGCTGATGCCTGAGCTGGTCTAGCTGGGATTATTGGAATCCATAGATCCTCCCATACCTTCACTTCATACCCTGAATGAATTTTCTGTCTAACCCCCAAAAGCAATAATTCACGTGCAGCCGAGATACTTGTCCACACATACGATGGACTGCTGACAGTAAGCTTTCGCAAAGGCGAGCTTAATCTATAATACCTCCCTCTCATAACACGAGCAACCAATGAATCCGAATTTTGGGCCAATCTCCAAAGCTGCTTAGCTAATAATGCCAGGTTAAACTCATGAATCGTCCAAAATCCAATTCCGCCCTCGTCTTTAGGTAAACATAGCTTGTCCCATGTTGTCCAGTGTAAGCCCCTCTTTGGTGGGTTTGAACTCCACCAAAACTGTGCGATGGCACTAGCCAAAGCATCACATATCTCCAAAGGGAGCAAAAAACAAGACATGACATATGTTGGGAGAGCTAACAAGATTATCTTAATCATAACTTCTTTTCCGCCTTTAGACAACCATCTACCCGTCCATCCATTCACTCTATGCCGAAGTTTGTCTTTTAAGAAGGCAAACAGCTTACATTTCGAGCCACTGATATCCTCTGGTATCCCTAGATAGGTTCCCATCCCTGCATCATTTTGTATCCCTAGTGTATCTTTGATCTCTTGCCTAGCCTCTTGACATATCCTCTTACCAAAGAGTAAAGAAGATTTGTCAAAATTGATACATTGTCCAGATGCATGTCCATACTTCCTAACCACTTTCATAACTTCTTCACATTCACGGGGCTCCGCCTTACAAAAGAACAGGCTATCATCAGCAAAGAGCAAGTGGGGTATCGATGGACACGCAGGTGTGATGCGCATCCCCGTTATCTTTCCCTGACTCTCTGCGTGATTAAGAAGGCTAACGAGCACTTCCGTGCATAGAATAAAAATGAAAGGGGATAAAGGATTTCCCTGACGTAGGCCTCTCTCCGGGACAATATTTCCTCGTGGCTGTCCATTCATGAGTACCTTATACTTTACTGTTGTTATGCAGCGTATAATCCAAGTAATCCATATTTCGGAAAACCCCATCTTCCTCATGGTGGCTTAGATGAAAGACCATTCCATACGATCATATGCGTTACTCATGTCTGTTTTAATGGCCATCCTCTTATTGCGTCCGCTCGGTTTTGTTCTTAAGGCATGGAACAATTCCTGTGCAATCATTATGTGTTCCGATATCTGTCTCCCAGCAACAAAGGCTGACTGGGTTTCAGAAATCCTATCTGGAAGAACCTTCTTCAATCTTTGGCATAATACCTTGGAGATGATCTTGTAGCAAACATTGAAGAGACTGATGGGTCGTAATTGGCTCATCTGGTTTAGTTTTCCAACTTTTGGGATAAGACAAATATTGGTATCAGTGAGGCCCGTCGGAATAGTCCCTTGGAATAAGAAATCATTAACCATACGAGTTAAATCCTCCTTGACGATATCCCAAAAATTTTGATAGAACAGAGCTGTCATTCCATCCGGTCCAGGAGCTTTCTCAGGATGCATAGCAAAGAGGGCTAATTTAACCTCCCACTCTGAAAGTGGAGCTGTGAGCCCCTCATTGTCTGCAGGCGTAATTTTAGTTGTTACTTCAGAAAGTGCCTCCTCAATCTCCTCCGGGTTCGATGATTGAAATATTTCTCGAAAATAATTAGTAGCAATGGCTACCAAGCCTTCCTCATCCTCCACAGCATTCCCATCTGCATCAAGAAGTTGGGTTATCCTGTTCCTCGCTCGTCGCTGCTTCGTTAAGGCATGGAAAAATTTGGTGTTTCGATCTCCCTCCCTTAACCAGAAAACCCTACACTTCTGCTTCCAGAAGAGTTCCTCCGCCTTAAGGGCATCAGACAATTCTTTAAGTGCCGCCGCTATTTCTTCTGTAGTGGCATCATCATTGGATGATAATCGATCCACCTTTTCCTTTAACTCCTCAACACTTTTTTCTGAATTGAGATTGTGTTGCCTCTTCCATTCACTTAACGCTCGCCTGCAGCTCTTAATATGCTCCATAATACTTGCATCGGGTGGTAAATCAGGTGACTTCCATCCTTCCATTATAATCTGTCTAAGCTCCTCATTCTGAAGCCATCGCTTATCAAATTTGAAGTTTTTCGATCTCCGTGGCTTCTTCTTAAGAATGTCTGCCAGGATTGGACGATGATCCGAACCCCAGAGCCGCGTATACTGCACTTTAGTATGAGGAAATTTCTCATGCCAATTCTCGTTCCCCACCGCCCTATCAAGTCTACATCTAACAGTAGAATTTCCTGCTCTTCGTCCTACCCATGAAAGCATATTTCCCGTAAAAGGGAAGTCCAGCATACCACAATCACTTAGCATTTGCTTGAAAGGCAAGAAAGTGCTATCTGTGCGTTGTCTGCCGCCTTCCTTTTCTGCATGACATGTAATCTCATTGAAATCACCAATCATAAACCAAGGTCCATCTCTTGTTGTTGAGAAACGCGTAAGACGTTCCCAAACTAGATCCCTTCGTTCTACTACAGGATCCCCATAAAAAAATGTCATATAGACTTTTATTCCATCAATGACTGCCTCAATATCAATCATTCGGTTATTAGAAAATAAAAATTTAACATGAAAATCATCCATAAAAAATAAAGCTAAACCACCACTGTAGCCACATGGCTCCACGGTGAATAAACGATCATATCCTAAGTCGGCCTGAATGTCTTGCAACAGCAGCCTCCTGTTCTTAGTCTCAGAAAGAAACACTAGTCCTGGGCGATGCTTCTGACACATCTCCGTAAGGCGTCGAACTGTGAGGTCAGTCCCAATCCCTCGACAGTTTCAACTGAGTGTCTTCATTGATACAAGTGGGATGGGTTTTTGGACCCCACCGAACCACTTGTTTTCTTTGTCTTAGACCGGTCCTCTTTAGCATTATGACTAAGAGGTCTTGGTTTAGACTTGCCACCAGTGTTCTTCGTAGAATTAGAACTTAGGACTCGTAGACGTGGAGATCCCCGACGGAGGACCTGTTTCTTCCTAGGAGTGCGTCTGTTTTCCGTCCTTACTCCTTCCCCCCTGCTTGAGCTACTACCCTTCCCAATTTGTCGTGAGATATGTTGTGGTACAGATGCCTCCAAATCCAAGAGTTCCTCATCAAACAGATCATCCTCCACATCCATTCTATCTTCCTCCTCATGTGATAAAGGTCCCATATCGGAAAGAGCGTCAATTACTCGAGCCTCACCGTCTTCGGGCACAGCTAAATTAGTATGATACGTCAGAGAACGCGCCACACTTTTGGGACGAACTGTCACATTATCCTGCATGCTTGGAGATGTTATCTTACTAGCTAGCCGTTTCCTCTGTGGATTTGCATAAACCTCAGTGAGCTCCGCATGTTGATTCTCCCCAGTATTCGTAAAAGCTTCCTTGTCCCTCATGGTCGCTTGGTCATAAGGACCCAAACGAGACATCCTCTCCAGATCTTCATCACGGGAACCGCTGTTTCCATTAGGGTCACCTAACCCATAGTCTTCGTTACCATGTGCAGCTCGTCTAGGAGAAGCCTCATCCTCATCAGATCGCGCAGCAGTGACCAATCCTCGTGAATTCCTCCCCCTATCGTCAGTAGTATTGTTATGGCTTACTCTAGGATAGCGAACAACTCGGTTTCCAGAAGTAACATTCTTATCATGAGAACCCTCCCTTTGGCCAAATTGCTGATCAGAAGGACCAGAACGCTGACCCACAAGATTAGTCCGAGCAAGGCCCATGTTTACGCTCTTGCTTTTCTCACGCCATTCCAGCCTGTCCATCCTATCATCCAAAGCCGAACTATGGCAGCTTCCGGTGCCTCGCCAACCTGTTGCCTCTCCTCCGCGACTTCTCCCAACCCGCTCAGTGATCCTCTGATCCTCTAATGGTTTATTCGTTGCAGTAACTCGAGCAGAAGAAGCATAAGACTTGTCCGAGTGCTGACTGTCATGTCGGTGATAAGGCGATTGAACATGTCTGTTACTTTGTCTCTCATTTCTTTTCCGAACCACCCTGTCCTGCCGTTGAAACGCATGTCCATGATGTGAAAAGCCAACATCGTTGATCTTGTAGGTTGCAGAGGTGCCATGAGATCGTTGAGTAACCTCCTTGCTAAGATGTGTAGAATGAGAGACTTTGTTGTTGGGAATCGTGTCTTGCTGTTGAGTAGGAACCGCACAATTAGAAGAGGTATTGCTCATCCTCGGATTAAACTCACGTTGACCTGAAAAAATAAGCCCCTCCTTATGTGTCTCCACACGATCAAAGACAGAATTTTTTGGTGGTTTCAAAGGACAATGGTCCTTCTCATGAGTTAAGAAACCGCAAGTTGTGCAATGTTTAAAGAGCATATCATAGGCAATCGTGATTGTAACTGCATCTCCTTCTGAATTTGTAGCCATTCTTGTGAACTTAAGGGGGTTTGCGCGTGTCAATATCAATAAGCATCCGTCCCTCCTCAAGCTCCAGCGTATCTACGCGACCCAAAGTATTCCCAAAACCTTCCAAATTCTTTATCGTCCATAGGTGCAAAGGCATTCCAGTTATAGTAACCCAGAAAGGAATAATCCATGGGTAGTCATCGTGTACGATAGGTTCCCACCTCACTAACACAAACATACAGAAATTATAGTGAAAAGGACCTTGTCGAAGAACTTCATTTAGATCCTCTTCCGTAGTAAAGTTCAACAAAAACTTTCCGTTGCCCAAATCGTTCGCAGTAATTCGATCTTGCATCCCCCACTGTGTCGGCATGTAACTGATTAAATTTTGAACCTTTTGTTTCCTCGGATTTAAGATCTTCCCAATCAACGAAAGTTTGAACTCTTGCAGAACATTTGTATTCTCATCGTCAAGTAGTTGGAATGGTGCATCCTCCTCAATGCCCAGAATTCCCTTGCCTTTAGTATCTGCTGACATATCAAGCGATTTCATATCCAGGACTAAGAAAACCGTAGCCTAAAGTACCAGAGAGGTCACTCTGTTTTCAATACGAAAAACAGAGGAAACCAGAACCAGAGTGCACAATGATCAGAAATTCATTCAGACTGATAGCGATGGGATCAAAGGATCCGGAGATGCCGTTCGTCAGTGAATACACAGTCTCGTACAGGGATGATCAGTAAACGAACGTAGCGTAGATCACCAGCACCAGCACTCGTCGGAAAAGGAGGACAATCCCACGTCAAGGAACGATAGGACTGCAAAACGGAAATCCTCAGCACACGAGAACAGAAGAACAGTCCGTCAAAGATCTCGATGGAGATCGAATGAAAAACACATCTATGATCAAGCCTGAGAGAAAGAGATTTGCGTGGCGAAGAAGGGAATAAAAATCACTAAAACATATATTAGAAGCCAAAATTTGTGCTTAATTAATATATATTGATCAATCACTCCCCAACCAGAGAAACAATGTTTACAATAGGAAATAACAAAGTCAAACCAGCACAAAAATCATGTGCCAAAGTAATAGAGCGATAAGTGAAAAACTGATAGATAGAAACCATTACTTAAACAGCCAAAGACATGTAGAAGTCCTCTAAATTTGATGTCAATAAGGTGAGAAGTGGGATGAAACTACGCCAAACAGAGAGCACATATGAAGCTCCAAAGATTGAATTTGATACCACAAATGAGACATGAGTAACATTCAGGACACTAGGATTCAGCATCATTAGTAGGAAAGACACAGCCCTAAGCTACTAGAAATTTTGACCACGCAAACATGAACCAGTTGAAATGATCCTCCATAAGGTTTCTGCTATAAAGCCACTCAAAATAAATAAAATACAACCATTTACTAGCAAGGTGAAGCTAGCAATTTAGAAACAATTTGTACTACTTACAAAGGAATTTTTAAGAGTGTTTGTAAACAATAACTCTTCACATAAAGAGATGATAAATAAAGTTTAGTAAAAACTATTAGAAGCCAAATTATATATTTAAATCATCATGTAAAAACCGGCTAGCGTAGGAAACTCCAAAAATAATTTTTCACCTTTTATCACAATTGAAGTGAAATACTGAATGAAGAGAAGTTAATGAGAACATCCTACAGAAATGAAACAAGAGAGATAGATACATCAGCCGAGTAGTTCAAAATATAGAAAATAGTTTTGAAACACATATAGATTCTTAAAACTACAATTGACAGTTATTAAAAATTATTAGGAACATAATATCAAATTATTAAAAAGTTCCCAAAATCAATGAAGATTAATAAAAGGTTACAAAATCCATTTAGATAAAAAAATTTAATATTTTGTACATATATTCAAATTTTATTTTAAAATAATTTCAAAACCAATAATGCAGAAATACACTAAAATATCTTCATATGTCGGTATATATGTAATGTACTAAAATGCTAAAATTGTTTAAACTTATCAAATATACTATTGTACAAAAATCCGGCGCGTAGCGCCGACACACCCATAGTTAATAAATAAAGTAGACTTCTTTATCTTTATAGGGGGAAAATTAATACACGTGTCACATTTTTTTTTTTACCTCTCGTCTTTGTATTGTCCCAGTTGTTGGGTCTGATGTTTAAATGTTTTTAGTGTTTGGGCCCATATTTATTCAGGGTTGTATCATCATTCGAATTGGGCTTTGAGAGAAGGCGCCGTCTTCAGTTGACAGATGACGCCGACTTCGATCGAGCCTTTGTAACCGTTCACAATTATGTTGTGCTTAAATCAAAAAATTTACGTCACTTATACCACTCCTCCCACTCTCTGAGTTTTAATCGAGAGTACATCTTCCTAGATAACCGCCAAAAGCTCCACCTATTAATGTATTTCCTCGCAACGATGAACATCATTACATCTAAGGGAATCTGAAAGCTACTCACCAACTTAACAATGGCGCAGTCTCGCTTCCCAATTGCCGATTTGGAAGTCGGCCGCTGTACATCCACCGGTGCGGTCCCTCTTATGAGGTTTTGGAAGGCAGTAATGTGAAGAAAGGCGGAGAGCTAATAAGAGGGCTGGTGATGTCAAATCCAATTTACTTCTCAATTTCCCCATATAGTAGCTCTCACTAATCCTCTCTGAAAATGACTTCTTTCATTTCTCCTAATTAAATGCCGTTCGGTGCAGGCAGGGGAATGAGACAAGGCTGCTACGTATTTGGGAGGCCCAGTGTTGATTTGCTTCTTCTGGTTGAAGGGAAGGTACTGTTGAGTTGAGAGGAGTTATGAAGTATTTAGGAGAAGAAGAGATGGTCAGAATTGAGAGGAAATGGTGTGATCAATATTTGGGAGTGTTTTGGTGTAATATGCAAGTTAGGGTTTGGAGCTTGACTCCGTACAGCAATGGAGACTTGGCAAGGAAGGCACATATTTGGTTAAGACAAAGAGAAGAGGGAAACCAAAGATACTACACGGAGTGGAGGGTTTTGGTTATGACCGTTAAGGACTTAGGCTCTTCTTTGTCTATAGTAACTTGAGAGGATAAGGTTCTTCTTTATCTACAGTGCACAACCAGGCTGGAAAGTAGCATCTGGTCCAAAATTCCTTAGGATCAAGCGTGTGGAGCATCTGAGCCGCACATTTCAAACCATACGCTCCCCCTTGTGTTGAACTCACATGCTTAGTCAATTATCTTATCTTCAGATCGACCAAAAGCCCTTGGATCTTCTCTATAAATCTTGTAACTCCTCCATAATAATAAATCAGACAGTTCTTTAGCATTTTAGACTTTAATCTCTCCCAAATAGTAACTTAGTCTAAATCTTCTCTTATCTTTCATTTCTTAGTCTCAGATTGTCTCTAATCTCCATTCTTCCATCTTCTAAACCTCTAAACTTACAAAAATATCATCGTATCAGAGCCAGGTTAGGCGGATCTGGGTGTTGTGTTTGTGTTCTTCAAAGTGTTGAAGTTGAAGCTTTGAAGATCAAGGTGGTGTTCTTGGAGGTTCTCGTGTGTTGCGGTTGCAGATCTTAACTAAAGCTTTCATCTTTTACCTTTTACGAGTGTGAATAAGGGTAAAGGTGTGTCTTGAGTCAAGGTAAGGTGTAGTCTACAAGATTCAGTGTTGCGTGGAAGAGTGTTGGAGATTATTCAAGAAGGATGTATAACAATCATCATCACCACATGAAGATACCGGTTACTTTAAGAGGAGGTAACTACTTGCTTTGGTCTCGTTTGGTGAAGAATGCAGTTGGGAGTAAGGGTTTATGGAGCCACATAACATCTGGTGAAGCTCCAAAACTCATTACTCAAGAAGGTGACCAAGATGGTGCAGTTAGTGAAGCAGATGAGTGGGAACAAGATGATCTCCTTGTGATGCCTGTTCTTCAAAGCTCACTAGATACTCCTATCCTAGAGGCGTATAGCTACTGTGAGACTGCTAAAGATCTTTGGGATACTCTCAAGAAGGTGTATGGAAACATATCCAACCTTAGTAGAGTGTTTGAGGTAAAGATGGCTATTAACAACTTGGTTCAAGAAGACATGGAGTTCACTCAGCACTTGGGAAAGTTTAGAGCTCTATGGTCTGAGTTAGAGATGTTGAGGCCAAGTACTGTTGATCCGGATGAGCTGCGTGAGAGAGGAGAACAAGACAAGGTGTTTGGTTGAGCTTTCCTGGATCGGGTAGCCGTAAAATGCGTTTTCTGAGAATCGTATAGCAGCCGATCTATTTCGGGCGCGGCGCTGGTAGCATAGTGAATTTGCCATTTCACCGCTTTTACCGCTGCAGCCATTTTAGTGATGTAGTCGCGGAGATTGCGAATCTCAGTTAGGTCGCCAGCAGTTTTCCGACCTCGTTGGCATTTGCTGCGAGTAACTGGAGTTCGTTCTCCGGCTGTTTTTGCGCGTTGCGCGCAGTAGAGCTCTTCCTCGTCTTCAGTAAGAGAGCGCTTGGGAGAAGACTCCGGTTGAGGGCTGCGAGTTTTCCTTCTCCTAGGATGGACGTCCGCGTCCTGATCCGACGAATCGGATTGGTCGCTTGTTTCCAGGTTAACCCTTTCGACGCCATCTTCCTCGGTCTCCTGTCCGCGAGTGGGGATTTGTCCAATTGGTTCAGCGTCGCGTCAGGGTTATCTTTTTCGGAGTCTTGCTCTGGCTGATTTCCCTGCTCGGTTCTAGGGTGATCTGTAGAAGTCCCGAAATCGAGCCTTTTTCCGCGGATCCTAGTGGTTCCGCGGGGGCGAATTGCTCTGGTTTTCGTAGTTAAGGTTTCGACCTGTTCTGCGAGTGAACCAATGAGCTTTTCTTGTTCCTCCGATTTGTTTGTGAAATCGGAGAGCATCTTCTCGACGGCCTCAGGAGCTGGCGTGGTGTCAACGTTGTCGCTTTCGTCCCGAGTTTGTTGGTCACCAGACATCGTTTCTCGATTGAGCGTGCTGCGGCTTTAGTGTAAGATAGATCCGAACCCCCCTCCCCTCCTTCTAGCGCCAAACTGTGGGAACCGAAATTCACCTCCGTCAAGATTACGTAAATTTAGGAACTTAGTGTAAACCCTAATTTCCCAGAGGACACGACTATCTGCAGAACCGCACACAAGGAATCAAGAACGCAATTAATATGAGTAAGTAAAAAGATGTTAAGAGAAACGAGATTGAGAGCAAAAGAATTCTTATTCCGCGTAAGAACGGTACAACAAGAGTAAGCCTTAGCTGCGCGAGCCGTCGGCGAGATTCCTAACCCTAGAAATCTAAGACTAAAACCCTAGTTGAGACACAGCTCGATAACGAAAACGAAAATATTCCTAAATGCTAAGTTTCTGGTAGTGAAAGCTCTGAAAATTGTCCTTTGCTTCTGTCCTCTGCCTTCTGCTTATATACTCCCTCCTTTAGGCGGTTTAGTCCTTCCTTTTCGTCCAGATTCGAGTTTATCGGGAACCTGGATCTTCTTTCTGTGAGTAAATCTTAAAACCGTCATTGTATCTTTGGGCTGGATTTCGTTTAAAAGCAAGTGGACTTTTTTCGGGCTGCCGAGCCGTTTTGCGATAAAAACCGTTTTACGATTTTAGACGAGATCGTTTCCTGATACAATGCCGTTTTTATAAGATTTCTCGATTTGATCGTATAGTTTTGACAATGCAT
Organism: Eruca vesicaria subsp. sativa; assembly: GCA_932364175.1. Taxonomy (NCBI): domain Eukaryota; kingdom Viridiplantae; phylum Streptophyta; class Magnoliopsida; order Brassicales; family Brassicaceae; genus Eruca; species Eruca vesicaria. The sequence continues at coordinate 20,137 of CAKOAT010320710.1, forward strand.
GATGTTCCGTCTAATTATTGCCATTTTATACGATCTTCCTGAACTTTACGAGAAAAGAAGACTTTTACGATTTTTATCGTAAAACTTGAACGATAAGACGGATCGAGACGAAACATGAGACGTTTTGACCATGGTTTAGAGCATGATCGAACCAAAGGACGTATGCCTTGAGTCGAGGACGTGGGAGATCAAGGATCGGGACGGTCAGCTCGACGTACGGCGAGCCGAACCGGGTTGGTTCAGCTCGCCGTATGGCGAACTGCATAGAGGCGATCAACTCGCCGTATGGCGAGCTGAACCGGATGGTTCGGCTCGTCATACTTTGAACTTGGTTCGGTCGAACCTGCTCGCGGTTTACGGGGGATGCGGTTTTTTGCGATTTTTTGCGGTTTTTCGTTTAACTTGTGCAATCATGTAATCGGCGATTGTTTTGTTTCTTCCGAGATGACGATTTTCAAGCTTTCTGCGGATTTTCTTTGTTCGGAAAATCCTTAGAATTTTATAAAATAACTTCTCGTGTTTTATAAAACGTATTTTTATTTTTGCGGAAAGTTTTGGTCATTGATTCCGTCGTACCGATTTTGACCCCAACACATTTATTTAATTTCATATTTATTCTCTTACAACTATCTTAGTTATTATTAAATATATACTATATCTAACCAATTATTTTGATGACAGAAAAAATTACTACACTAAATATAAGTAATTTAATCCATTTATTAACTATTTAAAAAAATAAAAATAAAAAATAAAATATATTCATGAATTTTACAACATACATCACCTTATTAAAACAATATTAAAGTATGATATAAAAAATAATTAGTATTTCATAAGTTTAATATACATATTTAAATTAGAATATTAAATATAATTTATATTTATCAAGTATGAGACCAGTAGAATGACAATATCTAATTTGTATAATAATGCTGACAAACAATATAATAGTAAATTATTTTTTTACCAAAATAATAATTTTTTCAAAAAACAAATTGTACTATAATTTTAAGTTTTATAATATAAGTAAAATTGATATGAGCCAAGTTATATAAATAAATTATCTTATTTTTATAAAATTATATTGAAATAAATTTAATTTTATTATATATACTTTATAAAAAATTGGTTTTTATAAAAAAAGAAACAATGTATAAGATTTCTAATCTTTAGTAAATAAGTTTTGAAATAAAAATCCATTTCACTCTTTAGAGTGCGGGTCAAAAACTAATAATAAATTTTTTATTAGATATATAATAAAATATATAAAAAAATGAAAATTAATAAATATTAAAATTTCTAATATGGATAATGAAATTAAATTTAAAATTTAATATAAACCAAAAACAAAACATTGAAAAAATTCTAATAACAAGTTAACAATAAAAGTAAACTAAAAATCTAAATAAGCAATTATATTTATTTAAAACTTAAATCACTAAAAGGTAATAACCGTATATGAAGCGTAGATGCAAAAATCTATATCTATTTTAGTATGCATCCTCTCAAATATTGATGCATTACGCTTGCAACAAATTGATAAATTAGTTTAACTAAAAATTTGTATGGCTAACTTTTGTAAAACTAGAGTAATACATCCATCATTCATCTAAACATTCATAAATTAGAATACATTAAATATAAAAAATTTAAGTAAAATTGTATTACTTAATAGGTCACCTATAGGTTCAACCGGTAACCAGGTCCACGTTTTAGCGGTCCTTTTTTGCTCATTTTATAAATCAGGAGTCTTAAAAAAAAAACTAAACCGGATTACATATATATAACCATCGATTTTTTTCGGTTTAACCACAGGTCCGGGTCGTGTTTTTAAACATTAAATATAACGCTTCATGTGTAACATTTAAATGTAGATACCTAATCACAAATACAAATTATATCATATAAATTTGGTTTGTTTCGAGAATAATCCCGCACGTTCAAAACGCGGATCAATATCTAGTCAATACTATTACAATAGAAGCAAATTTTATCTACTTACAAATACTCTAGGTTGGAACATTTCATTTATTTTGTTTTAATTATTTTCATACAATAAATTTTTTTATGATTAAATATACACATATTATTAACATATTATTTAAATATTTTACAATAAGATATCAAAAGATATTATTGAGTATCTATTTAAATATTGCATTTCAACAATATATTTTCATATCTTTTTTATTTAAACTATAGATATTTATTGTTTTAATATTTATTTGAAATAATTAAAATTTGTAATTTATAAAACAATTATTAAAAATAAATAATATTTTATTTTATAGAATAAGAAATTACGTTTCTATAATATTATATACACATAATTCATATTAATAATTAAATTATTACAGTAAATAATATATATAACATAACTTAATCTATTTACTAACTGTTTTATAAATTATTAACTAAAGTAATTACATATACAATAACATATATTTATACAGTTTACAACATACTTCAATTTATTAAAGCAAAATATTAAAATAATATATTTAAATTATAATGATATTTCTATTTTAATATAATATCTAAATTATTATATGGTATATTGAATTATATATTATGATTTGTTTCTTGAAGCTTATTTTATAAAATGTAAACGTTTATCAAGTATGAGACGGGTTAAACGGCATATAATTAATTTATATTATAAGAAATATTTAAATAATATTATAATAAAATAAATTTGAAAAATATGCAAAAAAAAAAATAAATTCATATTATAATTACGGATCATGGTAAGATATAATATATCCATTTTGGCTTTAATTTATATCACATCCTAAAACCCATAAACTAACTATACATTATTCTGATTGGGGTTAGTTTGGTTCTGATATATCCAAAACTAAATCTGAAATTTAAAAGCAAAACATTAAAAATATATTTTTAAATACTTATTTTTAGATATCATTTCAAAATAACTATATAATTAAATATATGAAGTAAAAATTTATGTTTCAAATATTTATACTTGTGATTAATTTGGATATTCAGATCGGTTTTTAATTTTTCGGATTTTTCTGTTTTTTGGATTACTCGTTCAGGTTTGGTTAATAAAAATTTACGTTCGGATATGTTTTGTACCACTCTACAAGACACATTCTGGTATTTCTTACATTTTCAACCATATATTGAACAATTTTTTAGTTTAGTTTTGGTTTAAACTTTGGGTTACGGATTTTATACTCAAAGTTACTTTAAATAAAGAAAAATGCAACTATATTAAAATTATTATTCCATGTTTTGAAAGTGTGGATCAAAATCTAATCTAATTAATACACTTAAATATTTGTGTAGACATAAGAAACTGTGACGTACTGTTCGAAATTTTTAATAAAGACAAAGTTAGACTATCTTTGCTACTATCAGAAAACGCAAATCCGGAAAATCGCTTCCGCAGTAACAACTATTTAATCGTCTTTCTAAAAAACTTGCATATCAAAATATTTTTAGAAAGAACTGGCGAGACGTCGCCTAAACTCTCAAAGAAAAATATTTCTCCAAGTCCGTCCGCGACTATAAAAACACGAACGCTCGGCGATTGGCCCCGTCGAGCACGCTAGCCGTCCTAAACAAACGCACCGACCTATCGGTCCGCATATATCCGACGAGGATAAAATAGCGCGCTATAAAAGAAATCCAAATTTTTGGTCAGCACTTCCGGACAACTTAGAAATTGTTCCCGGTGAGATGCTCGATTCCAACCATACGAATCGTATAAGCCGAGAATCTATCGCGGATTCTAAATCGGTATGGAGTCAGGTTAAAATCGCAACAGGCAAAACGAAAGCCGACTAGTCATCGCACAGCCCCAATCCGAAAGTAAACCTAGGTCTTGCCCTAAACCCAGCACACTGGTCGCTAACGTCTCAAGGCGTGAATCGAGATCCTAAAGGCATGTCTCTTCGCCCACATCTAAACACTCGCGAAAATCGGAATCTCCCGAGTTAACGAATCGGACTATTTACACCAAAGTGTTAGATACGAGATGACAACTCGTACTCTTCCCTCTACATCTAACGCAAAACACATATTCCATACTTAGAAAATATTTTCTTATTAAAAGCATCCGAATACACACCGCCCAGCGGTAGGGATTCAAAGCCACCAACGGCCAGTCCCGGAAAAACAACAACAAGATCGAAAAAACTAATAACATCACACATTGAAGTCATCAAACGCAGACTGATCGACTTCACCATCCACGTCCGAGATCCCAGGTCCAACTTCGACCGAATCCGGCGACACCACAATAGGGTTCCACTAATCCCACATATGCTTCCCAGGATTGGGGATTCGTTCTTCTTCTTCTCTCTCTTATCTAGAAGCGTCTTCTGCTTCACAATCGCAGTCTCATACGAATAGTCCGGTTCCTGGGTGAGATGCAAACCCCCAACTACGCCCCGACACTCGCGGAAATCGCCATTCGCTCTTTGCGCATCTTCAAATTCCGCATAAAGAGGCACGAACCGCTCGCGCCGAGTCATCAACTCCGCAGCAACCTCTCTTTTGCCTGCCCTACGAGCGCGACGAACCATCGTGTCAGAAATTTCTAGGCTTCGACGAGATTCAGCTTCATACTCTTCCCTCACACGAGCGGCCTCCGTTGCAGCCAAATCCTGGGCACGAGAGAAACTGGCATTGATCTCCCCTCTGATATGAACAGCCTCCGCCTCTGCTGCTGCAACCCTAGATTCGTCCCTGCGAAGTTCCGCACTATTCGCGCTCACCGCTACGCTCATAAAGCAAAGACCCTGCAAAACGGAACAAACATCCTTCATAAAAACATATATACATAATAATAAAGAATAGGCAAACCTTGTTGAAAATCCTCGACGCTTTCACAAACGGTGTGTCAGCTGGTCCTCGGTATGACGTCTCGGCCGGATCAAATTCGGAGGGCGAAAAGTCAATAAGATCTTCGATATTGATATCTTCGTCAGATGCCCGACCGCGATCGATCGGAATTTCTCTATCCTGCGGGGATCTAGACCTTTCCCTCTCCTCCGCATCATCGCCCGCCTTAAAATCAGCATGACCGTCACGAGAAAAACCGGACGAATAATAGGAAACGGCACGACGGATCCTTTTCGGAGAAAAGTACCCCCAATAGAGTGGGCCGCCACGTAAAAGATTCATAACCTCCGGAAAATCCTCAAGCATCGGCCTCGAGGGGGCAGACACTGCGAAACTAACGAAAAAGTTAAAACCTATATCTATATGGATATGGGTATCATGTCAATGAATACCGTTTGTCGCCCACGCAGCCCTAATCAAAGAAATACAACTCTCCTCCACCGATGCGCTGTCGATTTTGACATAAAAGGATCGGTAAATCCAATCGTGATCATTCGAGGAAAGCCCGCCAATAACCGTCATGTCCCGTCGGGGGGCTAAGTAAAAACCGTCCTTTCTTCCCTTGAATGTCAACATAGATGAAAGATAATCCGCATCAAGGGACATTCCGCGTTCGTATCCCAACACCAGAATCCCGACAAGGTGCTGTAAGCCACTAGGGCGTAGCTGGCCGAATGGTACTCCGAACCTATCCAAGAATTCGAAAATGGCTCGAGGAATAGGGAACCATAGCTGGCAGGTCAACAGAAAGGCTTCGTAGCACGTAAAATAACCCGGAGGCGGATCCTCGGCACCCTGGCCCTGGATAGGGAGGCGAAACTGAACTGACTCGGGGATCGCATAGATATTTCTCAAATATCTGAGAGAACCAACAGTGCTCGTGCTCATGCCAACTGTTTTCTTCCGAGGTTTATCTTTCTTCGGAACCCAGAAATTCGAAGGCGGTACCTCCGTGGCGTTCACGGCTAAATAGTAGTCTTCAAACTCTTCCTTGGTCGTAAAGAAACGTTGAAAGACCGGCTCAGGAAGAGGACAACCGCTGGAAACATCAAGGTCGCTCGGATCAAAGATTGATGCATGAGCATAATCTGAAACTTTCCATCCGGAAGACATATTGGATAGTCGAAAGAAAAAGGATCCAAGGGAAAAAGTAGAGAGAAGTCTTCCTAAAGCTTAGGCAAGTTATGGAAAAGTGAGTGAAAAACTTGAAAAACTCACTCCACATACTTATAGGGAAGAATTTTACTATTCACCCTTGGACTTTTGGCCATTAAAGTTCCGCCTAATTCTACCAAACTCGCCAAACAAGCTTAATCCACTCGCAAGAACCTCACGATTCTTACGAGGTGGGGGGCTAACTGTTGGGGTCAAAATCGGTACGACGGAATCAATAGCCAAAACTCCCCGCAAAAATACAAAAGGAATAGTTTTATAAAACCCGAGGAGTCGTTTTATAAAACTAGAAGTCATTTATAAAACTCGCAGACCGTTTTATTAAACTCAAGAAGTCGATTTATAAAACTCGAAGAATCGTTTTATAAAACTCGAGAATCGTTTTATAAAACTCGAGAAGCCGTTTTATAAAACTCGAAGATCGTTTTATAAAACTCGAGAAGCCGTTTTATAAAACTCGAGAAGCCGTTTTATAAAACTCGAAGGATCGTTTTATAAAACTTGAAGATCGTTTTATAAAACTCGAGAAGCCGTTTTATAAAACTCGAAGAATCGTTTTATAAAACTCAAAGATCGTTTTATAAAACTCGAAGATCGTTTTATAAAACTCGAAGATTGTTTTATAAAACTCGAAGATCGTTTTATAAAACTCGAAGATGGTTTTATAAAACTCGAAAATCGTTTTATAAAACTCAAAGAATCGTTTTATAAAACTCGAAGATCGTTTTATAAAACTCGAAGATCGTTTTATAAAACTCGAAGATCGTTTTATAAAACTCGAGAATCGTTTTACAAAACCGCAAAAAACCGAAACAGCCGTAAAACGTGAACTAGTCGCAACTAGTTCGCCCACCGGCGAACTAAGCCAAGCTGGCTTAGTTCGCCGATGGGCGAACTAGGAGGCCCTTGACTAGTTCGCCGACCGGCGAACTAAGCCAAGCTCGCTTAGTTCGCCGGTGGGCGAACTAGTCCCACTTGACCTTACGATTAGCTCGAGGAATTTACTAAAACGGGCATCAGATCAGGAAACGATCCCGTACAAAGTCGGAAAACGGATTTATCGTAGAACGGCCCGGAAGGTCCTAAAACACGATAAAAACCCATCTCACGACCTTAACGGAATCTAACCCAAAGATACGATAACGTTTTGACGGTTTACCCGCAGGAGGAAAATAAATGTCAAGTTTGAAAATAAAAGGAAGGTTTGAAGAAAAATAGAAGATTTCCGCGGTAGAGAAGGAAGGATCGAGAAAAATGGAAAATTCCCGAAATATAGTCAAATCTGGACGAAATGGAAAGACCGAATGGCCAAGGCGAGGAGTATATAAATAAGAGGTCTAGGGCAGAAGCAAGGGACATGATTTTCAGAGCTCTCACCACCAAAATTAGCATTTAGGAATATTTTCGTTTTCTGTTAGCGAGCTGCGTCTCAACTAGGGTTTTTCGTTCTTAAGCTTTTCGGCCACTCTTTTGTACCAGTTCTACGCAGATTCGGAATAAGAACCTTCTTGCTTTCAATCTCATTCATCCTCGTTTTAATTTTAAAGTTCATCGTTTTCTTAATATTCGTTGTGCGGTTCTGCAGATAGCCAGTTCCTCTGGAAACTTAGGGTTTTCCCAAAGTTTCCTTATTTACGATTATTTGACAGTAGGTGGATTTTGGTTCCCACAACTTACGAGCTTGGGGGGCTAACTGTTGGGGTCAAAATCGGTACGACGGAATCAACGGCCGAAACTCCCCGCAGAAATATAAAAGGAATCGTTTTATAAAACCCAAAGAATCGTTTTATAAAACTAGAGGATCGTTTTATAAAACTCGAGGATCGTTTATAAAACTCGAGGATCGTTTTATAAAACTCGAGAATCGTTTTATAAAACCCGAGCATCGTTTTATAAAACTCGAGAATCGTTTTATAAAACTTAAGGATCGTTTTATAAAACTCGAGAATCGTTTTATAAAACTCGAAGAATCATTTCATAAAACTCGAGAATCGTTTTATAAAACTCGAAGAATCGTTTTATAAAACTCGAGAATCGTTTTATAAAACTCGAGGATCATTTTATAAAACTCGAGAAGCCGTTTTATAAAACCCGAAGATCGTTTTATAAAACTCGAGGATCATTTTATAAAACTTGAGAAGCCGTTTTATAAAACTCGAAGGTCGTTTTATAAAACTCGAAGATCGTTTTATAAAACTCGAGAAGCCGTTTTATAAAACTCGAAGATCGTTTTATAAAACTCGAGAAGCCGTTTTATAAAACTCGAAGATCGTTTTATAAAACTTGAGAAGCCGTTTTATAAAACTCGAAGATCGTTTTATAAAACTCGAGGATCGTTTTATAAAACTCGAGAAGCCGTTTTATAAAACTCGAAGATCGTTTTATAAAACTCGAGAAGCCATTTTATAAAACTCGAAGATCGTTTTATAAAACTTCAGATGCCGTTTTATAAAACTCGAAGATCGTTTGATAAAACTCGAGGATCGGTTTATAAGACTCGAGAAGCCGTTTTATAAAACTCGAGGATCGTTTTATAAAACTCGAGGATCGTTTTATAAAACTCGAGAAGCCGTTTTATAAATCTCGAAGATCGTTTTATAAAACTTAGGAGTTGTTTTATAAAACTCGAAGAATCATTTTATAAGACTCGAAGAATCGTTTTATAAAACTCAGGAATCGTTTTATAAGACTCGAAGAATCGTTTTATAAAATGATCGCCGTTGGACGAACTACTGACTTTGCCCCACTGGTTCTTTTCGCCTAGTTCGCCATATGGCGACCTGGCCAAGCTGACTAGCTCGCCGTACGTCGAGCCGACCATCCCGAGCCTCGATCTCCCACATCCTTGATTCAAGGCATACGTCCTTCGACACGATCGTATTCCGAATCACGGTCGAAATGTCTCCCGTTTCGTCTCGATCCGTCCTATCGTTCGAGTTTTACGATAAAAAACGTAAAACTTTGTTTTCTCGAAAAGAACTCGAGGAAATCGTATAAAACGGAAACGGTTAAACGAAACACCGAGTATTGCCTAAACTATACGATTTATTCGAGATTTTTTTGTAAAAACCGTACAAAACACGTTTTTAATAAAACCCCGAGTAAATCGTAGAAAACGGCAACGATTAATCGAAACATCAAACATTGCTTAGCTTTACGATCAACGGCATCGTATCAGGAAACGATCTCGTCTAAAGTCGTAAAACAGATTTATCGCAAAACGGCTCGGAAAGTCATAAAACGCGATAAAAGCCACTCGCGACTTTAAACGAAGTCCAACCCGAAGATACAACGACGTTTTGGCGATTTACTCATAGAAAGAAGATAAATGTCAAACTTGAAGATAAAAGTTAAGTTTGCGGATAAATAGAAGTTTCCGCGGGAAAAAAGGAAAAATCGAGATAAATGGAAGATTCTCATTAAACTCGAATCTAGGCAAAACGGAAAGACTAAACCGCCTAGGAAGGGAGTATATAAGCAAGAGGCATAGGGCAGAAGCAAAGGGACGAAATCCAGAGCTCTCATCTGAGACTTTCACAACTTTTCTAGACTTAGAATTTTCCGCACTTAGAAACTTAGGCTTTTTCTCGACAATTTTGGTTTCTATGACTGGCGCTCAATTACTAGACGAACTCGCCCAGGCAGTTCGATCTCTGGTCCAGCTCTACCAACTGAACTACGTTCGACTTGATCCCCGAAAGGGGTACGTAGGCAGCCTTTCATAAGGTTCAGTCCGAAATCAATCAAACCTTTTTTCCTATCTTTTTCTGTCTTTCGTTATCAAGCTGCGACTCGACTAGATCTAGGGTTTTATGTTTGTAACTCGTGGACGGCCCTGCGTCCAAAGCCTTTGTAAACCCTTGTAACGATCGCAACGCTTTTACGCGAAATCGAAATAAGATCTACTTTTTCTTTAAATTCGTTTAATTACGTTTTTCGTATTTTTCCGCATTTATTTGGTTACTTGTCGTTGGCTTTCGCAGAGATCCGGTTCCTCTGGAAAATTAGGGTTTTCCTAAGTTTCCTTATTTAACGGAAATCGACAAGTGTGAATTTCGGTTCCCACAACGCGTCAAAGAAGGAGGTTGGTAATGATGGGGAGGAAGCCGTGGTTTACGGTATGAGTTAGCAGTGCTGTTGATAACGATTAGGGTCGCTAGTGGCTGAGTCAAGTCTGCAGGCAAATAGATCTTGAATGAGTCTAGAGTCTAGGCTCTTTATGCTTGCTAGATGATATTAGCTTGTCACTTATCTTGGTGCGTTGTTTAATATGAAATGAATTCGTGGGTTCCCAGAACCTACCCTCACTGAGTAATCCCAACTACTCACCCCTCCTCCTTGCAGGTACGATCGAGAGGGGCAGGAGTAGGAATCAGGATGGTGCCATCTATTTGGGTTCATTATGAGTGTTCACTATGTTTTCTTAAGTTAGTTTTACGTTATTTAGGTTTTGAGATTTGCTTTGCCGTTGGTCGTCATGCTCATTACGAAACGTAAATTCGAGCTTTTGTTTGCCGTTGGTCGTCATGCTCTTTGTTTCTTGCTTGATGAATTCCATTTCGTCACGGTATTGAACTGCAGTTCCTTCGATGTTGGAGATTCAGACACTGGCGAAATTTCAGGTTCTATATTGTGGAACAGCCTATTTGATACAACCGTTGGGGACATAGCCGTGAGTCATGTTCTTGACATGCTGAATAATCCTTATTTATCTAGCTGGAAACGAGTTCCTTGGCTCTAATAGCTTTGGTGGACGGGGTTGTGTGTTGAAATAGCAAGACCCTTAAACTCACCCCGAGGTATGTAGAGATGCTCGCCGAGATTGACACCTTCTTGGCCTATCGATGGGGTAGGGAATCCTTCTTGGCTACCTTACCTCGCTTTTTACCTCCTCAATGCAGAAAAGAAATACCAGACCCACTGCAAGCACTGCGGGCCCGGATATCTCAGCAGACAACAACTTGTTATGGCTTCCCCCTAGCTCTCCAGTTGTTCGCTTTTGAAGCTTTTCTTCAGCTCTTGGCTAAGATTCCCAGCAGATAGGACTACAACTTTTTTGGAGGACCCAACAGCTTGTGCGAGCACCATTACTATCCTCACCGTAAAGGGCATTCTTGCCGTCAAAGCTGAATCAACCGTAAGTTCATTCTCAATGAAATCATTTATGATTGGTTTATTAGGTTCATTCAACTTTTTCTAACAGTTGAGCTTCTCGAATTAGTTTTGATTACCTGTATTCTTTTTTGTGCATTAGCTCTCCGTACACCTCGACCTTCTGCTTGATTATGAATGGTACATGTGGATGGAGGAGGTTCAAGATGACCGTGTAACTCATTTGGTTGAGATAATTCGTAGTGGACACACATTTAAACTGGAGGACTTCGTTGAGGGAGACATATCTTTTGCCCCTAATCCAGAAGCAAAAAGAAAAGGTGTTCGTGTGGCTAAGGACAAGAAACCTGTTGCTGGACCTGTCCACCAGTAGAATTTACGTCCATGTAAACATGTGGTCACGGCCGTTGAGGAGACATCTTCATCTGGAGAGAGTAGAGCACAGGTTCCTCCTCAAACATACCGGTGTACACATGAAGATCTAAAGCCGTGTATTTTAGACCAGTTGGGAAAGATGTTGACTGAGTTGAAGCAGCAGTTAGCTCAAACTGAGAGAAACATATGCAGGCGCAAGAGGAAGGCCAATTATGATACTCATGGACATTCTGGGTTTCGGAAAAGTGGTGGCCCCCAAACACAGCCCTTAACCAGCATGGCTAAAACAAAGCCCATTGGTAGTTGCCCTGGCCAGAATAACCAGTCGTGTGTTCACTTCGGTCGAGAGAAGACAACAACGTCTCTGAAAAGGTACAGCTAAGATATTATGTCTTAATTTTAAAATATTTGTATATGTTATATGTTGTGAGCCGATCACTTTTTAAGGGTACCAAAAGGGACACCCGAACAATATTTCAGACCGAGATAGGCGCCGAAAATTAGTATACCAACACTCATACTCCTTCGTTCACTGAAAATGTCGTGCCTGAGGCTAATTCGGAGCCTCTTGTTTTTGTTATAAGGTTCCTTTGTCATTGGTGTACGCTAATCCTAGGTGGTGTACGTTTTTCATATAGGGTACGCGTACACCCGACGAAGGTCGCCTGCAAACAGAAGAAACTAGGACTCCAATCATTCCGAAAACCTTGTCCAATGTTCTATTTGTGTTTCCTAAGACCTATGTTTCACGACCAAATGTCTTTGTAACTATAACCTTTAATAGTTAGACGTTTATTTGGTAAACTATGATAACAAGAGTTTTAATGATATTGGCATATTGTACACTATTTGCAGAGTCCTGTAAACAACCGTTGTCAGGGTGAAAAGGCCATAAGTGTTGGGTGGAAGGAAACAAACCCTAATGCTTCTGATCTAAAGGTTCCATCCACCGGATTTCAAGACGTTGGTGAACCAGGTCCCGTTAAAAAATTGGAAGTTACAAAATCATAACTTGTCAAACAGAAACATCCCGGAGTTCCTTCCTCTGTTGTGGAGGAAAGTGTACCTTCCCCTGTGTTTCCGAGGATGGAGGAGGACAAAAAATATGACAGCTGCAAGGAAGATATCTCCAATGATGTGAAGGGGGTTGTGGTAAACGCCAGCGTGAAAGATCCACCAAGATTTCGTAGAGTGTACACCCCAGACGCTAGGTTGAAAGGGTTGTACAGCAGCGAGAAGAAGGTTGAGTATAAGCCCATAGAGAAGATCAACCGAGCGATTTTTAAGCAGTTTTGTGATATTTTGAGTGAAAACCTTGCGCAGTAAGTTTCTGATTCCATTGTATGAAATGATGGAAAAAATATATATCATTTTGGCTGCTTTGATTTGTAGGACGTTCTCGATCAAAACCGGTAGCCACATCACGAATTATTTCTTCCTTGACATAGCTGAACCTGGTAAATGGTTGTCTGAGGAGGTAATACTTTAATCAATGTAAATAAGTTTTTCAACTAAGGTTTTTGATTATATAATTTCACACAGCACATGCATGTCATAATGCAAATACTTTGGAGGCGTCGTAGGAAGTTTCTTCGAGAAGACGGGATTGTACTGTTTGATCCGTACTTTACAAAACTCATTCAATCAGCTAGGGATGCTTTCAGTGAGCAAGAAGATAAGCTGCACTTTGATTGGGGGAAGAATATCGCAAGATATGTGACATGAAAGAGCAAGGGAAAAAACCTTAAGTTGGAATTTGACCGCGATATGGACACGGTGTACGCTCCAATGAATTGGGGTGGAAAGCATTGGGTGGATCTCTGTATTAACCTGCTGACTTCTGAATTGACGATCTTTGATTCTTACATCCCTGAAAGTCCAACTGAAAAAGCAGTTGATGCACACATGGCTCCGCTTACAAGCTCTTTACCATATATATTGGAAGTATGTGAGCTATAAACATTACCACACAAAGGAAGGTAAGTAATTTTAGAAGTGGAGCCGCTTTGAAGGCATCTATCACAACAAAAGAAGTGGTGATTGTGGACCATGTGAAACTAAGTTCATTAAGATGCACGCCAATGGTGCGGCCAAGGAAGAAATGAGTCTAATTACAGATAAAATTGTGGACAGATTTCGAGAGAAGTATGAAAAGGACTGCTACAAAGAATTTGTTGCCGATATTAAGATTGAAAACTAGGGTTGATCAAAGTACGAGTTTGTTTCTGTTACTAGTCGGTTTTCGAAAACATTTCATGCGTACATTATTACTTAAGTTGTGGTTATTAAAATGGTGTGTGAACTTGAGGTGTGTGAACTTAACCAATGAACTTGTAGTTTATCTGATTTGTGGTTTCATAACTATACCTCCGCAACAACTTTTGGTGGACAGTCTTTGATGTACAACTTTTAGTGTACAAATTTTAGTGTACAACTTTGGTTTACAACATTTGGTGTAGAAGTTTTAGTGTACAACGTTTGGTGTTCAACTTTTGGTGTACAACGTTTGGTGTACAACCTTTAGTCATATACAATATTTGGTGTACACCTTTTTGGTGTATAACCAATGGTCTAGAACGTTTGATGTATAACTTCGTGTACAAATTTTGTTATATAAATTTTGGTGTACAACATTTGTATTCGTGAGTATTCGTAGAGGCATATAAGCTTGAAATTATACAAACGATTCTCAACAGAACAACACAATAACAGACACCATGACAATATCGAACGTTCTTGTAGAAAAAGTAATAAGTATTTGCAGTAGAGTAAAGGTTATAAGTCTTCTCAGTGTCAGAATCTAGTGTTACAACTGCCTGCATTAACTCTTAAGGGTGTTAAGGGTGTTAAGGAAAGGGTGTTAGGTTTAAAATGTTTGGTGGAACATTAACTCCCTTATGTCAGGAACATTAACTACCTTATGTCAACTACTGCCTACATTAACTGTTAACGGTGTTAAAGTAAGGGTGTTAGGTTTAAATGTTTGGTGGAACAATAACTTTTGTATTTAACTCCCATGAATTCATTACGAAAACCCTCAATTTAAGTTGGTATTATCAGTGTTCTCTAAACTCAATACAGAACAAAGACCATACCCACTCTTGAAAAATAATATGGCAGCTCAAGCACTCCCAAATCTTCCCGTCAAATTTATTCTTAAAATCATCGAGTTAGTCAGAGAGAAGTCATTTTACAACGGTTTCTTGCGGGCTGGGAAACGCGGTTACGCACTTGTCCATGCACCCTCCGTCTTAAGGATGTGTGATGTTAATGAAATGGTTAGCTTTGTCACCTGTCAAATCGGCAACGGTTGTCAGTTCACCAGTTTTTACTCAAGTGCGTTAATGCTGGCAACAAATGGGCAATCTACTATGAAGGTCTCCATGCAGCGCCGGCATAAGACTTGAGGAGAGTATTAAAATATTGGAACCAAATGTTCCTCTCCACGGACTATCAACCTTAGCTGTGGCCAAATTCAACGTATGTCTAGGAAAAGACAAGGAAGCCAGCAAAGTCTTCCAGAAATTCACAGCCTATCGACATGACCTTTGGTCGGACGCAATACTCGAAATGGGAGATGACCTTGAGTGGCGCTTGTTGTCGTTTGGAGCATCAAACATGAACACATATGGTGCATTGTTCAAGTTTCCGGATGATGATGTAATAAAGTCACCAAACTGTATTTGTGGCCATGATTACATAGCATTCTTCCAAGGTTCTTGCGGAAACTGCAGACGTTTTTGGATCTGCTGCAATATTTCTCACATGCTTTAAAAGATGCCTCAGCGATGTCTCTGATTTTCGTCTATGTTATCTTTCGTCATTGTTATGGAAATTAAATGGGTTCCTCTATGTACTGGACCTGGTTTAATTATGTATTTAATGTTTAATTAACTATATAAAGTTTGGTGTACACTTTTTGGTGTAGAAATTTTGGTGTATAGTTTTTAATGTACAACTTTTGGTGTACAACCTTTAATGTATAAACAACTTGGTGTAATAAACTTTTGGTGTACCAATTTTGGTGAAAACGTTTTGGTGTACGATATTTGGTCTACACTGTTTGGTGTACTAACTTTGTGTACAAGTTTGGTGTACAACTTTTGGTGTACAACTTTTGGTGTAGAAGTTTTGGTGTACAACATTTGGTGTACAATGTTTGGTGTAAAACTTTGATGTACAAGTTTGGTTTACAACATTTGGTGTACAACTTTTGTTGTAGATGTTTTGGTGTACAACGTTTGGTGTACAAGTTTGGTTTACGATACATGGTGTACAACATCCGGTGTGCAACTTCTGGTGTACACCGGCCACAATTGTTTAAGTACATTTGTATTCATGTTCATGGATATATGTATTCCTGACTAGTTTCTTAGAGAAGTAAAAGCTAGAAATTATACCAACATGTAAACATAACAATTTCAACTTCACAATAGACATGCAGAAAAGAACGAAAATACAATAATATCAAACTTAATATAAGATAACATCATAAAAGGAAACATCGGAATTTCGAACTTTAAATAAGGTAAAATTACTGACCATACTTAACTAATTCCTTAAGATGCTTGATTTCTTCACACATTTCCCTAATCTAATATTCCAACGCCTCTTCGCCTTCTTAGCTGCTTCTTCATTTACCTGCATCAACTCTTCTTCTATAGCAGTCACACAGTGATGACGAATGTGGAACCCATCATCCTGAAGACTATAAGATATATTAGTCAGGTCGTTAATACAATTTCAACAATATAAGATTGCAACGAATATATCTGACATCAAACGATTTGCATTTGTAGTAGCTGATTCCTTTCTCGTCATTTTCAACAATGATAGAACCACCGCACGCACATCTTTTGGGTATGCAATGGTGACCGTAGGTAACCACATCACGCCAATGTTCATCTATCTTGTGTTGCTTCATGGTGGCATAGTAAGGATCCGTCATTCTGAACTGTTAAGGCAAAGAAAATCTAATGCTTTTGGTTTTGGAATAACTTAAAACATTGTTGAATCGCCTTAAATAGGGGAAAATGGTAAAGAAGAATCTTTGAAACATGTTTTTGGAACTGGTAAAATTAAATTCATTGTGTAACAGCTATTTTTGAAACGTTAAAGAAGAATTTTAAAAACATATTTTGAATCTAACGGTTACATTTTGAATGAAACGGTAAAGAATTTTTTTTGAAATATAAGACTATTTTATTGTAATAGAAAACCTGGATATTTTAAAAACATAAGAGCCAATATTTTGAAATCGGGCCTACATGAAAATTATGAGTTTAATTGGGCCTGTATAAAAATCGGGCATGGATGAAAAACAAACGGAAATTTTGAAATTTAAG
>CAKOAT010320710.1:37113-99562 GCA_932364175.1 Eruca vesicaria subsp. sativa
CTCTAAACCCCCCCCCCCCCCAAAAAAAATCCATTGGAAATGAAGCAAGGAGATTCTTCTATTAGAGAATACAATACATTGTTTCTGAAATCGGGTTTGTATGAAAAACACGACGAGGAATCCTTGGTACATATGTATTGAGAAGGCATACGAGAGGACATATGGTCAGAGATTATATCAACTGTGTTCTCGAGCATAGACGACATATAGCAGACAGCTTTGGATGTTGAAGAAGGGGAGGACTTATCTAAGACCAATGGCTATCACAATGAATCAGTTGAACCAGATGAATCAAAAATGCGCTCCAAGAATAAATCTAGAACCACAAAAAATAATAATGACGACCCTCTAGACGAACATGATTATGCTGATCATGAAGAGGATGATGATGATCATGAAGAGGGTGACGATTCTGAGTCAAGTGAAGCATCTCTTACGAATCCGCTTGAAGGAAGTGACGATGAGTCGACAGTCGGGTTGATCTTAAAGACTATCAAGAATATCTTGAGATACACCACAAGTCCGCTTCTGAGTCAAGTGAAGCATCCGACTGATCATAATTTGTTTGGTATTTTTTTATAATCCACAATGTTATACACCCTTATTATTGGATAGAAACATCCATGTATACCAGTATTTAAGGAGTATACCATTATCATTGTATACAAATATATATGTACACCAGTATTATTAGAAGCAGTATTTAAAGTATCATTGTATACAAATATATATGTACACCAGTATTTTTAGAAGCAGTATTATTAGAAGCAGTATGATACTAAAGATCTTAGTATGTAAGGTGTATGTAGCATTAGGGAGTTCTACTTCTCCAACCATCACCATTATAGACAAAAGATAAATGCGACAACAACAACAAAAAACAATAGAATTTTTTAGTAGATGTAAGAGGTACGGTACTAAAGATCTTATTATGTAAAGTGTATGGTTTTTCATAATGTAATGTGTACACTTTAAAAATGTACTTTTGAAACATAGTGTACACCATATTTCAAATAAGATGGATACAATTTTCAGTAGATATTAATTCGGTCCATAGATTACAAAAGTGCAAAAGATAATGTAAGTTGTACTTTTAAAAGAAGTTCTCTTGAATCATAACGTTATAGTGAACACCAAATTTCAAATAAGATAGATAATGATTTTCAGTAAAAAGTCATTTGTTTCCATAGATTGAAAAAGTGCAAAAGATAATGTTTTGATACGTACACCCAGTTACATTCCATAAGACGTACCAACTTGATAATGTTTGGCAACTTTAAACAATGTAACCTAAACATGTGCCTTCAAAAAACATATTAAAACACAAGATGGAAACATCTTATTTACCGTCGCCGGAGAATCTATCGGAGTTTGAGTTTTCGGTAGACGCAGGGACGGAGCCGGTGGACTCAGCAACGGAGCTTGAAGCGCCGGAGGTAGGGACAGATCCTGAAGCAGGGGATGCAGCGACGGAGCCTGGTGCGCTGGATTATGCGACTGATGCTGATGGGGCGATGTTGTTCTTGTGAGAGCCGTGGGTATCTTCCTCGTCGATGCCCTCGTAAATTTTGAAGTGGGAAGAAGACACACTATAATCACTGCGCTCGTCTACCAGCGTATCTTCTAAATACGACCACTCGTCGTCACTTTCTTCGTCTTCACTCACTTCCTCGTCTTTCTCTTCTGGTTGATTCCAAGGGTGATAATCTTCTGGGGTCTACAAATCTCGTCGTCGTTTTCTTTCTCTTGCGTCCGCGAGGCCTGTTTCCACATTGTTCTCCTTCTCCAGAATCTCTTCCACTTCGGCTGCTTCTTCTAAGAGTTCTCGAAGCGTTGCAAACTATTCCAAACCCTCACAAATATCTTCCCTTAACCCGTCACGTGCAAGTTGTATCAAGTATTGTTCTCTTTTTTGTTTCACGATCTCACAGTCGAGGAAGAATTCCTCATATTCAGCTACGGTCATGGATCTTTGTTTGATGTCTAAAACCATGATTAGAATTGGTAAATCTAAAACATTGAAGGAGGAAAATATTTGTTTGGTGTGTTTGAGAATATGACGATGAAAGGATTAAAGGCTGAAATCCTTTTTCAAACAATTAAATGTTGTAACAAATAAATTTTATTAATGGTTTAGACAATTGTGTCGCATCAACCTTTCATCTACTCATATACCTTTCAACTTCTCGATGTAAGATGACTTATACGAGTACATGAAAGGTCTACAAGCATAATGAGGTTGAAATAAATTACAATAAATCCATAGATCGGTGTACACAAAATTTAAAGAGCTACAATGATATCAAAGGTAACATGAACAACAAGAAATTCAAAATAAACCTTCAAAAACACGTACATATTTAAATACCTGAAATCCATAGCTACGTGTAAACATAAATGAAAGGTCTACAACCATATCGAAGTTGAAATGAACTGCCGGAATATTCAAAATACACCTTCCCATACGCGTACATATCAAAATACCTAAAATCCATACCTAATTGTCCACCTAAATTGAAAGTTTAAATCTGATCAGGGCACGGGTTCTTTGCATGTTGTCTTCTTGTGACCTTCCTTGAAGCACCTGGAACACTTATTTTCCTTCTTATTCTTCGGCCCCTCCTAATAAAAAAAGAAGTCAGTACCATTAAATGTTATATATTTCGTTTCTAATATATGATTTTAAGATTTTAACCGGAAACTCCCCAGCTGACTGTTTCCTTTTAACACCTGGCCTTCCCTTTGTTCTTTTCGTCATTGGTGGATAAAGATCAACCTTCAACACATCAGGGGGAATATGAATATCCTTTCGATTTGGAACCGGTAGTATGATACCCTTTACAGTTTCAGCCCATGTATTTTTCACATGGTATTCTGAAACAAACATGTTATACTCCATGTTACGAAAAGAAGCAGCCACAATGGCATGATGGCATGGCAACCCAAGCATTTGAATTCAAGGCACGTGCAAGTTTGTTTTTTCAGATCAACAGTGTTACCATATCCACTTGGCTTGTGTGTAACTTCGAACTCCCAAGTAGAACATGGTAAATTCAGATAGCCAGAAGACAAAATTAATTGTTCAACAAGTGTTTTTTCTATTTCCTTTGGAATAATCCCCCTCAAATTTGGGATTTTGATATATTGTGTTTTGGCACATTATATGTATTGTCTACTAATGGTTTTCAAGGTTTTATCAAGTCTTTTTAGTCCTTTTGAGTCACTACAGGCTTGAGGATCCAATAGGCGAGAAGAATGATCGGATGGAGCAAAGGAAGTAAAAAAACCCTGACTTAAAGGTTTTCTCAACTAGAACAGTCAGACAGACTGTTCTCGCATGAGCGGAGCAACCTGATGGCCTGTTCTCCGATATCTGAGGAACTAAGTATTCTATTTAGGGATTTTTCCCTAGTTTTCCCTATTTTCCCTCCTAGCCGCATGTGGCTTTTATATATACCCTTAGCCTTTCTTACCTTATTTTCTACCTTAGTCTTTACGCAAGAAAACCCTAGAGAGCTTTGTGATTTTAGCGATTTGCTACTTGTAAGGGAGAAGGCTTCATCTATCTCCTGGAGAAGATTATCCTGAACCCTCTGATTTCTATTATCTATTGCATGCAGCTTTATTCAGAAATCATGTCTCTCTATTCTTGTGTTATGTCTGAGTACTAACCGAGTTAGTTTAGGGTTCTAGGGTTTGGAACCGTGAGCTGAAGCATAAATAAGTCATCTTAAGATTGTCTACATTCATATATGTTCTTATTGTTTGCATTGAACTGATCAGTTAGTGCATGAATTAGGGTTAATCAATTTAGCTAACCGTTGACTGATAACATGATATGATTTGAATGAGCTTTGCATCCCTAATCAGCAAGACTAGATATTAGGGTGTATTGTTAATTTATCGAACTTGATCTCTAAAGCTTGTTGTCGTGTCTTGAACCAAGTGAGAGCTTAGGTATCAAGATCGATACACAAAGAGAATCAACACCACGACAGTGGGTTGATTCAACCTGAGTGATCCGAGTTTAGACTTGCATAAACTAGACTTGAATAATTGCTTGGTTTACGAAATCCATACCTGAAGAAGAAACCTTAGACTAGCTATTTTAATCAATTCGAAAACAATCTCACCTTGTTACTTGCCTGTCACATTTTCCTTTATTAAAAATTCCACTACTGTTTTAGCTAATTTCTGATCCTATAAAGATAAAGTGTGAACTGGTCCTCTGGAATTGAATCTAAAGATATTACAACTACACTGTTAACTTGACAGTAGACAAGATCCAATTTTAGTGTATCAAGTTTTGGTGCCGTTACCGGAGACCAGCTTTTTATCTTTATTTTTTGGTTGGGCGACTTCGCCACACAAGAGCAACTTGATGCTCTATGCAACAGATTTAGCAACAGATGCAATAGATGCAACAAAAAATTCAAGCGCAGCAACTAGCCGCTCAAGAGGCTGCACAGCAAGAACAACAAGTTCCAATCGGAGAGAGAAACCTACCGCGTAACATTCTTGCTACGCGCTCTGCTATCGCTCCACCAGCATGTCAAAGGCAAGATTTCAAAATCAAACCGGGCATGGTCAATCTGGTGCAGAGAAAGATGTTCCATGGGCTGCCAGGTGAGATACTAATGGAGCACATAGAATCTTTCGAAGAAATCTGTAGCTTGACTCGTGCGAACGACGTTCCACCCGACTTCATCAAGTGCATGTTGTTCTCATTCTCTCTGGCAGACAAGGCTTCACGTTGGCTTAATTCGTTATCTACAGGTTCCCTCACTACTTGGGAATAGGTTAGAGCGGCTTTCATGGGCCAATTCTACACAAAACCAAAAACAGCTTCCCTAAGGAACAAGATCTCTTCCTTCAAGCAGCTCGCTAATGAACCGTTCAAGAAGCTTGGGAACGATTCAGTGACACCCTTAGAGTGTCCTCACCATGGGTTTGACAATGACCATGTCCTCGGAATATTTTACGATGGTGTGGATTAGAGTTCCGCAATGCTTTTAACGCTGCAAGCAATGGAGACTTCATGACACAAACCACCAAAGGAGCCAATGCGCTAATTGAAAATATGGCAGCTAGTTCATCCAACAAAAGTTAGGAGACTGAACGCTCTAAGAAGGTGAACAGCGTGGACGCTAAGAAAATTGATGATATCGCCGCTAAGGTTGATCAGCTACTCAAAAACAATCAGAATCATATTTATGTCATGGAAGAAGCCACCATGGAACAAGGTACTACAGATGCTACAGCAGATACTGAGACATCAGAAAAAGGACAGTAAGATGTCAGTTACGTCCATGGTCAGGGTTGGCAACTCAAGAATTATCATCCAAATCCAAATGTGAGGAACAACCAACATCTTTTCTCATACAAACACAACGCGGACAACCCAAACGACAGAGCTCAGAATACGGGATATCAGAAGCCATACTCTTAGAATCAGCAAGGAAAGATGTTCATGCTCAGCCAGGCTCCAAAGCAATATCAGAATCAGAACAGGCAAAACTATGTGCAAGCAGTTTCTGCAACCGCGAGTGGTCCACCAGATGAACTGAAGGGTATGATGCAACAACTTTTGCAAGGTCAGCAGATTCAAGGGAAGGCACTGAACCAAGTTACCAACAAGATGAATACCCGGATGGATAACATTTTTACCGAATTGAATTCCAAGTATGATGCTGTCGCAAGTCACACAAGAAAGATGGATGTTCAAATCGCTCAAACTGCTGAAACAGTCAAAAGGCAACAGGGAACGCTCTCTGGGAAAATAGGCAAAAACCCAAGGATTGTAATGCAGTCGAGATGAGAAGTGGAAGAAATCTTCTAGATCCAGTCTCCAAGAAGTTCACTGCTACGGAGAAAAGAAAACAGAAAGAGGGAGAGCAATCTTCTCTTCAGGATGTTCTCGACGACAAACAAGATGCAGAACAGCCAACTGTCACAGAACCCATAGCTCCTACAACGAAAGATCAGCTTGGTCCTGCTCACGTCTTCACGCCAAAGATTCTTTACCATGTTCCAACTAAGAAATCACGCTAAGATTTCAAAGAGATAAAGTGTAAGAAGATGCTGGAAGATTTGACTGTTAAGTTAGCTCTCGTGGATGCCATCCAGATGATTCCTTCAATGCATAATCTTGTCAAAGGATTGGTCTGTGGAAAAATTTCTGCAGATAGTGACATAATAATGATGTCCAAGGAATGCAGTGCAGTCCTCCAAGACAGACCAATCAAGAAGTTGGATGATCCTGGAAAATTTGTGCTCTCGGTTCAGATAAGGAAGACATTGTTCGCCTGGTCGTTATGCGATAGGATCAAGCGTGAATCTCATGCCTTATTCAATTGCCAAGCGTTTGGGATTTACTAATTTCAAACCAACTCGGATACAATTGGTGTTTGCTGATAGATCACCAAAGCTTCCAATAGGTACCCTTGAAGTCTTACAAGTTAGAATCGACAATACCATTGTTCCAGCCAATTTCGTGGTCCCAGAACTTGCGGATAAACCAATGGATCCACTCATCTTGGGCCGACCTTTCCTATGCATGGTTGGTGCAATAATCGATGTGCGCAATGGTAGGATTGATCTCCAGCTAGGGGATATCATGATGAATTTCGAGATGGATCAGCTGCTCAAACGATCCATGCTAGACGGTCAGACCTGCACAGTGGATGAGAATGACACTCTGATCCCTCTTGAAGGAATGATTGAAGAAATTCTTGCTGACGACTCTCTGGAAGTAACTCTAACCCGAACTGAATCTGAACAGAACACGTGAAACGTTGATGCTGATGGGTATGAGAAGATGTTAGATTCAAGTAAGAATATGGAGAAGTTAGCCGCCTTCCTAATTCTGGGGGAGCAATCAGCTTCCACCAAGAGGAGAAACCGATCCTAAGCAAGGGACCAAGCAGGCCAGCCTGCTCAATGATTCCTGAAGTGAACTTAAGGCTCCAAATATTGAATTAAAGTCCCTACCAGCGAGGACTAAGGTATATGTTTCTAGGCCCTAACTCCACATATCTTGTCATCGTGAACTCTGAGCTTAATAATGTAGAAACTGCTAAACTCCTATGTGAATTAAGGAAATACTGTAAGCCACTAGGATATTCATTAGATGATATTCCTGGTATTTTACCTGATTTATGCATGAATAGAATCCACTTAGAAGATGAATCAATGAATTCTATTGAACATCAGAGGCGGTTAAACCCCAACCTAAAAGATGTTGTTAAGAAAGAAATAATGAAACTTCTAGAGGCTGGTGTAATCTATGCGATTTCTGATAGCAAGTGGGTTAGTCATGTACTTAGTTCCTAAGAAATATGGAATCACTAAGGTAGCTAATGAAAGAAATGAGTTGATACCTACTAGGACAGTAACGGTTCATCGTATGTGCATTGATTTCCGAAAACTAAACGCATCTACACGCAAGGATCACTTTCCATTTCCTTTCATTTATCAAATGCTTGAGACATTCGCTAACTATCCATATTACTGCTTTTTAGATGGTTATTCAGGTTTCTTTCATATCTCCATTCACCCAGGCGATCAGGAGAAGACAACTTTCACATGACCCTACAGAACTTTCGCATACAAGAGAATTCCATTTGGGCTATGCAATGCCCCTGCGACATTCCAGCGGTGCATGATGTCTATTTTCACTGACCTAATTGAGGACATTATGGAAGTTTTCATGGATGACTGTAGCGTCTATGGGAACTCATTTTCTGTATGTTTTTCAAATTAGTGCAGGGTCCTTCAGCGGTGTGAAGAAAAGCATCTCATGTTGAATTGGAGAAGTGTCACTTCATTGTACGCGATGGGATTATTCTCGGACACAAAATTTCAGAAAAGGGGATCGGAGTGGACAAGGCAAAGATAGAGGTGATGATGAGCTTACAGCCTCCAAACTTCGTCAAGGGAATCAGAAGTTTCCTTGGACACGCTGGTTTCTACAGGAGGTTCATCAAGGACTTATCCAAAATCGCTAGACTGCTCTGCAAGGAGACCAAGTTCGAGTTCGATAGCGATTGTTTGGCAGTTTTCCACAAGATCAAAGACGCTCTTTTCAGCGCACCCATTGTGCAACCACAAAACTGGGAGCTTCCTTTTGAGATCATGACTGATGCAACTGATTTCATGGTTGGAGCAGTGCTCGGCCAAAGAAAAGACAAAAAGCTTCATGTGATCTATTATGCTAGCAGAACATTAGACGAAGCTCAATGCCGATATGCAACTACAAAGAAAGAACTGCTGGCAATCGTCTTTGCTTTTGAAAAATTCAGATCTTACCTAGTTGGCTCAAAGGTGATAGTACACACAGACCACAGAGCGTTGAGGTACTTGCTAACTAAGAAGGATGCGAAACCAAGGCTGCTTCGATGGATCTTATTGCTCCACGAGTTCGACCTAGAAATCAAAGATAAAAAGGGCATCGAGAATGGTGTTGCAGATCACCTTTCCTGGATGAAGATATAGGAAGACACATAATTAGTCGACAGCCTTCCAATTGAACATGTCCACTCGATTAGTCTCGGAAACATCGCAGAACAGCCTATCCACTACATGGAACAACCTTTCCAGCCTGACTGCTATAGTGTGCTGGAACACTTTGTCTGTGCAGTCAAGAAGCAATATCCCAATCTCCCATGGTTTGCTGAGATTGCTAATATTTTAGCAGCTGAGAAGGAATCAGTCAAATTTATTGGCAATGACAAGCAAAAGTTTTTAAGGGGTGCAAGACACTACTATTGGGATGAGCCATTCTTGTATTAAAATTGCAAGGACGGAGTGTTCCAACGGTTTGTATCAGAGATTGGCATTCCAGGGATCCTCCACCATTGTCACGGTTCTTCATATGCAAGACACTTTGCAACGCTTAAAACCGTGTCCAAAATTCTTCAGGCAGGTTGGTATCACTCAAATATTTAACCCTAAGGAGTGAATTACTCTCTCAAATAAGAGGTTCAGTTGTAGTACTTAGGGATCAAATCCGTAGGGAACTGAGGAACACAAAAGATGTAATCCTAAGTGATTATGCTAGGTTGATTTAGTTTAAAATAGTAAATTGCAGTTGTGAGCAATGATAAGTTGCTCAAGAGAATAGGTTTAGGTTTTGAACAATAAAAGAAAGTAGTTAGATTCAAGGTTGTTATTCAGATAATCAGGATTATAATGCTACAGATGTTTTAGTAAGTTGCTTGCAAGATATATAAGAACTTCAATTCTTAGACAGATCTAATAGCAGTCGCTAAATAGACTTTTCCATTGTTCTAATTGTCGGCAATATCGACCGATGTTTTGACAGTGATATCGAACGATATGGGTTGCCGTCGATTGATAACTCTATAGGAGTATCGATCGATATAGCATTAGATCAAATCGAAACTGTGTTCACCAAGATCATAGACCGGCTCTCGCACATCCCTAGAGGATCTAAGCTTATGCCAAATGATTTCAGGATAATGATTAACAAGTTAAATCATTCCATGATCATACTCAATTTAGCTACTATAGAGTAAGCATTAGGGTTCATCTGGATAATGAATATCACAATTAACATTCCATAGTTGGGGCTAATCCCTCATAACTATTTGAACCCTAAATCTAACAAGTGAATCTACTCAGACATGGCTAAGTGATTCATATCAGCAAGGTAATAATAGAAATTCATAAGATTAGAAGATTGAACTCTTGGTTCTTTGGAACAACAAATCTCTTTGTGTGTTTCTTCAAAATCTAGAATTCTATAACCTTTGAGAATTAAGATGAAAAGAATACTTTATTGCTAAGTATAAAATAGTATCAAAAACACAAAACAATAAAAAGCATGTAAGAGCATAAAACATTAAAACATAAAAACATGTTTTGCCAAAACACATAGGCATAACTATAAATATGAGTTCCATTAGGTTAAAAAACTCATCAGGGGCAATCTTGTAATATTGGGAAAACTTGGGCTTCAAGTCGGCCAAGTCAGACTTGTTCTTCACGCTTGATATCGATCGATGGTACATGGTGTACATCGATCGATGGAGTATCTCGACTTCATCTTCTATAGAAGCGTCATCGATCGATTACACAGGATGTGTATCGATCGATATGTATCTCTGGATATTGACCTTGTTGTCTAATCTTCATAGTCATCTCGGAAAACTCTCATTTAAGCTCCGTAAGGGCACCTAAATCATCACTTTACTCCAAAATGCTCATGAACCTGAAAACATACCTAATAGACTCCAAAACATATATATATATATTATATAAACATATCAATACCATGGCTTAAAGTGGGTCAAAACCATGGTATATCAACTCCCCCAGACTTAACCTTTTGCTTGTACTAAAGCAAAACATTAGTTAGTCTTTTGGAAGAAGTTTAAAAACAGTAGGGACTCAATAAAATCTTAACTTTAAAATCATCACCTCTACTTTGTTACAAACTACATCTCATATTACTAACTACAGAAGCACATTATACCATATCCTAGCTTAGCAACCAAATTCATCTAGCCAATCAACTTAAACAATCTTGTCTGTCTATCCCCTCTACTGATTTCATTTATGCATAAAAAAAAGGTGTAGGGTTTACCTTGGGAGTATCGATCAAAGAACACTTGGATTCAACTCAAACAAGTTTCAAACATTCTCATTCTGGTTCCTTTTCTCCCTTTATCTCCCTTCTCTGAATCCCAAATTTTTCTTTTTCTTTTATATCAATCCCAGTGAATAACTAATGTTCATCTTACTGATCTTTCTACTTTTTGTAGCTCTTTTTTTTATTACAAAGTGTAGGTGAATAGTGGGGTCATAGGTAATTTACCTCTCCCTCGCTTCCACAATGTGTGATCATTCCTTTGAATTAGAATAGTGGGGTCATGGGTAATGTACCTCTCCCTCTACCTCTCAGGAAATCATCTCAATCTTTTATTTTTCTCTTTATGGGATGCCAAAGGAAGGAGAGAAAGAAACAAAAATTGTTGAGACTTTTACCTTCCAGACTTGCATGAGGATTCCGATCCCTTGTATACCAAACCCCAAGACAAGCAATAGATGTCAGGTTAGGTTGGAAATCAGCTTTAGTTCTTCCAAAAAATCATGAAAAGTGTTGTCATAGGTGACTGGTGATCCACTTTAGCATCTATAGTACTTTCTGCAATCAACAAATCTAAGATTGGTGCTAAAGAGTGGTATGATAAAAAGCAAACAAATTGAAATCTTTTTCTCCCTTTCTTGACTCAATAAAACCAATTTATGAAATTTTTTTAATGAGATCAAAAAGGTAAAAATAGCATCAGTAATTCCACTTCCCCAGACTTTAATCATACACTGTCCTCAGTGTATAACTAGTCGGAGTTAGAGCATAAGAAATAATAAATGTATAACTAATATCGAAATTGTGAACGATAAACCTGACCAATGTTTGTATCGATCGATGGTAAGTCACTTCCATCGATCGTCATGAATAGGGTTATGTCGAGCGATGTAGACAGGGTCTTATTGGTCGATAGGTAGTGACCGTGTGTCATCTGAAATAAATTAAATAAACGAAAGTAATAAGTAAAAATAAAATAAAACTAAGAAAGAAAATACCTAACAGTGGGTTGCCTCCCACTCAGCGCTTAGTTAAAGTCATTTAGCTTGACTATGGAGGTATGGTGGCTAGTGAGGTGGGTTGCAGGTACTTGTTGGGAACCAAGTATCCTCCTTGTCTTGTGATTCTTCAAACCATGAAGTTAAGAAGCTTCTTTTGGCTTTCTCGCTTCTTGTCATACTAGCTTGTAAACCATGGACCTCATAGTGGATTCTCTGTAGCCATTACTTAATGCTTGCTAAGCTGCAGTCATGTTGTCCAATGTTGTTGTAGGTGTGCTCTAGATTAGTACTCATCTTCATTGTGTCGAGGTTTTGGGTGTTTTGCACAGGGGAAGGGATAGTATCGACCGATCTCGGTATAGGTTTATCGGTCTATGTGGATGGATGTCCATCGGTCGATGGGTGTAGTGGCTCGTCGATCGATGCGGATTGTACAGGTTGGCTCGCGAGCTGGTTCTTTATGATATCGATCTCCTTCTGAATATCCTCTGTTGTGCATTGCAATCCTTAAATGTCACTCTGTACCGAGAACCAAAATTTGTGGAGTAATCTATACGCATCATCTTCACATGCTTCAATAGATCTGTAGATCTCCGTTGTGATTTCCTCAAGTTCTCCTCTGGTACAGAAATCTGGTGCGCGAGTATCGATCGATGTGCTGGGTATATCATTGATCGATAGCTTCTGTAAGTGACTCTCGATAGGTTTGTCGAAGGTCATGTCGATTGATGCTGATGGGGCTGCATCGGTCGATGTCCGTCTCTGAGATTCTAGTTCATTGTGAAGTGCATTCACCTCTTCTTGCAGGGCTTTTCTCTCTTTGCGACCGAAGTCATTGCCAGACAGATTCCACTGTAGTTCTCCTTGAAGTGATGATATGGCTTTTTCATGTTCAGACCTCAATGCTTCCATCTCCCAGTTATGTTCACCGGTTCTTCCATTGAGCATGTATGTAACCTCTGCTTGTGTGTAGAGCTTGCAAACTGGAACTCCTTTAGCAAACTGTTCAGCGTGTTCTGGTAAACAGAAACAAGAGCGCCCAAACAGTGTGGCTCTATTCAGCAGCTTCTCAATATCTTCTTTGGAAATATGGATGATATCTCCAGCTACGCTTCTTGCATTACCATGCTCATCTCTGTAGACACCATATTCGTCTTTCTTTTCCCAGAAGAAACGACGAATTCCGAATTTGAAAGCTCTCTTCCCAAACTCGGGATGTATATTGGTCGATGCACGTCACCATGTATCGATCGATGCTCGTTGAAATTTTGGATATGCTGAGATGAGATGAAGGTTTTCTGCACCATCTTGCTCATGAAGTGTTTGTTGCTGGTGCTGATCGTTCTGGTAGAGGGGTGGTTATGTGAGGACTGACTGGTCCATTGGCCATCTGAAGGATGTCTGCAACGTCTTCTTTGGAGATTGGAATGATTCTTCCCTCTAGTGCTCGTGCATGGCCTTCTGGATCCCTGAAAATACCAAATTCATCCGGAATTAGTAATGTAAAATCGAAATTATGTATTTGTACCTCGGATGGTTTAGTGGTGTTGTCGATCGATGGGATAGAAAGTGCATCAGTCGATCTGTTGAGGAACATGTCGATCGATGGTTGGTGCTCCGTGTCGGTCGATACGTGTGCTTCAGGTTGGATCGCAGGTTGTAGTGGTGTTGTATCCACTGCAAAACTCTCATTGTAACTGCTTTCCCAACTCCCAATCGAGTAATCTCCGTCGTGTGGCTCATGTGGGACATAGACTGGTGCACAGTAGGGGATGTCGCTCATTGATTCGAAACGTCGTTTGAGAGATCTGGGTTGGGGCATATCGGTCGATGGAGAAAGGTCTCTATCGGTCGATGCTCTGTAGATGAAGGTCGGCAGAGGAGGTTTTTCTTCATCTTCCCGAAGAAATCTATACTCTGTGGCTCATTCCTCTTCATAATCTTCATCATACTCCTCCTGAGTAGTGATGCTAGCTAGCTCTGGCATGTAATGATTGTTTTCCCAATCATTTGCGCTAAAATCGCCTTTTGGGAACTCGTCTTCGATCTTTTGGAATACCATATCGATCGATGACCATGTGTGTCTATCGGTCGACTCGGGTTGACTGGTATCGGTCGAAGGTAGAAGACTGCCATCGGTGGATAATACTGGATCGGTTTCGTACTCGTCCATGGAATCATACTCGTGGGCACAGAAACAAGTTGCTACGAGTGATGGGCTCTTTATCCTTGGAAACTTGATGACTGGGACAGGATTGTAGTGGATGGTAGGGTTGATGAGGGTTAGGCAGAGCTTGTTGGATTTAAGGTCACAAATAGTTCCAACTGTGGCTAAGAAGGCTCTTCCAAGTAATAGAGAAGTCTTGAAGTTGAGTTTGTTGGCCAGGACATGGAAGTCTGTAGGAATCTCCAATCTGTACCTCAAGGTTTCTAAATATTCCTCCAGAGTTCTGCTGTAAACAATCCACAAAGATGAAAGATTCTTCAGTAGGCTCTATCTTCAGACCTAGCTGGTCTGCCATAGGCTTGGGTAGGATGCTAACTCCAGATCCTGTATCGCATAGGGCATGAGGGAACTCAACACCTCTGATGGAACATGCTATTGTGAATTTCCCTGGATCGTTTTTCTTCTCCAGTGTGATCTTGTTCCTTAGACTGTCTCTGACTTGGTAAAACATTCTTCTGATGTCTTCTTCTGTCTCTCTGGTCTCTCTGGAAAAACATCCACAATCTGTGTGAAAAGTAGGCTTCTTCAAAGGGTTTCTCTCTGGGTATTCTCAGAACTCTCTTTCTGAAGCTTGACAATTCTTTCTCATTAGCTTCCCTTTTATAAGGCTTGGGTATCTTCTCTTTCCTTTTTCTGAGAACTCTTCCATGATTTTCCTTTTCTATCTCCATAGACTCAAAGATATCTGTGGGTCTCTCCATGATGGCTTTTTGAGGGCTTCTAGAAGTGTAATACTGCTCCCAGAATGCGTCAATACGTGCACTATCTATCTTGGGAAGTTTCACTCGGCGTTGGGGTACCGTGTATCAGGAGACACTGAGTGGAGTGTGTCGGTCGATATCAAGGTCTTCCTGTCGATCGAGGGGAGGGTCATCATGTCGATCGATGTCATGCGGATCGATTTTGACAGGGACGGGCGGATTTGGGTGTCGTGCTGCGAAGGCTTTGTGAGGCATAGTCTTGACAGCACTGTACTCGTGAGGATAGGTGTCTAAGTCCATCGATCGACACTCATTAAAGTCTATCTATCGATGTACACTGGATCGTATCGATCGATGATCACAGGGTGATATCGATTGATAATAGTCGAGTACGAAGACTCTCTCATCATCAGATCTTTGAATCTCTTCTACTACCTCTTGCCAAAAGTCATCATCCAGGATGGCATTGATGTTATGGTTGTTGGCAAACTCATACTTCTTTAGGGCTTCTCATGTCTGAAACACCTGAGTCTCTAGCTTCTTCACATGGGTGTTTAAAGCATCTAGCTTTGTGATGAGGGTGTTGTAGACAGAGTCAATCTTTCCATTGAAGTCAGTCTAGAGTTTCTGCTGACTCTCAAGAACCTTGTCTAGCATCTCCTCCAGTTTACTGTCTTGGGTGGGTAGGTGTGGGTTTGAGTAGAATGAGTTCCCATAGCTCATGTTGTTGTTGGGGTTGTTGCTGCTGAAGTTGTTAGGCTTCTGTGAACTCTGGTTGAAGTTGCTTCTCTGGCCTGTGAAGTTTCTGTATCCTCCTTGGTTACCAGATCTCTGAAAACCAGCTCCACTGACCCAGTTCACATCTTCTTCTGTATAATCTTCACTTGCAGTGTCTGCATCCTCCACTGAACAAATCTGCTTGTTTAATAACTTCTGAACGGTATCCAGGTGTGCTTGCACTTCATTGATGTATTCATTCCCAAGGAATGATGAAGCTTTTGTCTTCACAAAGTTCTTTGTGCTGTTGCTTGAAGCTAAGTTATCAATTAACTTCACAGACTCTTGTTGAAGTTGCTGTCACAAGATGTATCAAGAGCCCTTTGATAATCCAAGGTGATGCCTCTGTAGAAAGTGCAAAGCAGTTGCACTTTGTTGAATCTGTGGTGTGGACAATCTCGTTGGTAGGACTTGAATCTGTTCCATGCATCTTTGAATGACTCTTCAGGACTTTGAGTGAATGTAGCAATCTTTCTTCTCCACTCTTCAGCGCCTGATTCATCAAAAAAGTTACACAGGAATGCGTTTTTGATGTCGCTCCAGGTTTTGAGAGAACCTAGTGGTAGTTGTCTCAGCCACTGTAAAGCTTCTCCAGATAGAGAGAATTTGAAAATCTTGCAAAGAAGATAGTCTTGAGGGACTCCATTGGCTTTTATGATAGTTATGAGATCCTCGAACCTCTCCAGATGGTCCATAGGATGCTCATGGGACAACCCACAGAAGGGTATTTATCCTACAAGTGTGTAGTACTGCGGCTTAAGCTCAAAATCTCCTCTCTGAATAGCAGGAGGGCGGATGGCTGATCGGTTGGAATATAACTGATCTGGACGGTTGTAGTCAGCCAAAGATCAAGCTTGGTTAGCCTCTTCTACAGGTTGAATGATGTCTGTAGGTGCAGTTTCTTGCTCAGGAATGATCTCCTTCTGAGCGTTCAGCTTCTGACCTGCTGCATTACGCAGGTGACCATCTTGATCACGCAGGTCTCCATTCTCATCGGTAGTGAGAACAATAGGTGCTACCATGTCTCGCCGGTTAGTATCAATCGATGTAAGATAAGGTGTATCGATCGATGTCGGATGAAAGGTATCGGTCGACGAACAGTTGTTGATGTCTATCGATGTGACGGTGAGAGTATCGGTCGACAAAGAAGCTGTCTCGGTCGACTATGGTAAGCGAGTATCGGTCGAAAAAGAGGTGTTGATGTCGATCGATGCGGAACGTAAGTCTTTGCGGATGCTACGTTCCAAACTGTGGGGGTCTTCTAAGTACACAAGTTGGTTGTTCTTGTTGCTTCTAGTACTATTGGGCATGTACCTGAAAGAGATAACAAAAAAAATTTGTGTCAAAAGATAATCAAGCAATCAAAGAAAAATAACCTAGACCTAATCAGATTAAATCTAATGGCTATAAAAGTTCCCCGGGAACGGCGCCTAATTTGGTATCACTCAAATTTTTAACCCTAAGGAGTGAATTACTCTCTCAAATAAGAGGTCTAATCCCTCATAACTATTTGAACCCTAAATCTAACAAGTGAATCTACTCAGACATGGCTAAGTGATTCATAGCAGCAAGGTAATAATAGAAATTCCTAAGATTAGAAGATTGAACTCTTGGTTCATTGGAACAACAAATCTCTTTGTGTGTTTCTTCTAAATCTAGAATTCTATAACCTTTGAGAATTAAGATGAAAAGAATACTTTATTGCTAAGTATAAAACAGTATCAAAAACACAAAACAATAAAAAGCATGTAAGAGCATAAAACATTAAAACATAAAAACATGTTTTGCCATAACACATAGCATAACTATAAATATGAGTTCCATTAGGTTAAAAACTCGTCAGGGGCAATCTTGTAATATTGGGAAAACTTGGGCTTCAAGTCGGCCAAGTCAGACTTGTTCTTCACGCTTGATATCGATCGATGGTACATGGTGTACATCGATCGATGGAGTATCTCGACTTCATCTTCTATAGAAGTGTCATCGATCGATTACACAGGATGTGTTTCGATTGATATGTATCTCTGGATATTGACCTTGTTGTTTGATCTTCATAGTCATCTCAGAAAACTCTCCTTTAAGCTCCGTAAGGGCACCTAACTCATCACTTTACTCCAAAATGCTCATGAACGTGAAAACATACCTAATAGACTCCAAAACATATATATATATATATATATATATATATATATATATATTATAAAAACATATCAATACCATGGCTAAAAGTGGGTCAAAACCATGGTATATCACCATAATGGTCTCATGTTTTGTACGGTCTTATTAGTGTGACTCCTGTCAGCGTCGAGGGAACATCAGTGAACGAATGAGATGCCTCAAAACTTCATCTTGGGAATTGAAGTTTTCGATTGGTTGGGGATTGATTTCATGAGACCGTTTCCACCTTCCTTCGAGAATGAATACATATTGGTGGCAGTTGATTTTATTTCTAAGTGGGTTGAGGCACTAGCCAGTCCTAAGAATGATGCAAAGGTGGTAATTAAGATGTTCAAAACCATAGTATATCCAAGGTTTTGGGTACCGCGAGTAGTCATAAGCGATGTGGGTAGTCACTTTATCAACAAAATCTTCACAAATCTATTGAAGAAGAATGGCGTGACACAAAAAGTAGCTACACCATACCACCCTCAAACAAGTGGTCAAGTGGAAGTTTCAAACAGAGAGATCAAGAGAATCTTGCAAAAAACAGTCAACACCACTTGCAAAGATTGGTCGCTCAAGTTAGATGACGCTCCCTGGGCTTACAGAACAGCCTACAAAACACTAATCGGAACCACTCCCTACAACTTGGTGCACGGTAAGGCTTGTCACTTGCCAGTTAAGCTGGAATACAAGGCAGCATGGGCTGTGAATCTGCTCAATTTCGACATCAGACCAGCGAACTAGAGCTCCAGACAAATCCATAAGCTAGAGGAGATAATTGTTGGTGTCAAAAATGGTAATCCCGAAATCAACGTCTACAATTATTTCTGTTGGGGTCAAAATCGTTACAATGGAATCGATGACCAAAACTTTCCGCAAAAAATAAAATATGTTTTATAAAACACGAGAAGTTGTTTTATAAAATTCTAAGGACTTTCCGAACAAAGAAAATTCGCGGAAAACTTGGAGATCGTCATCTCGGAAAAAAAGAACGAAACGATCGCCGATTACACGATTGCCCAAGTTAAGCGAAAAACTGCAAAAACCGCATCCGCCGTAAATCACGAGCAGGTTCGACCGAACCAGTTCAAACATACGACGATCCGAACCAGCCGGTTCAGCTCGCCGTACGGCGAACTGGTTCGTCCCGGACCAGCTCGGCGTACGACGAGCTGGTCGGCTCAAAGCAGCTCACCGTAAGTCAAGCTGACCGTCCTGAGCCTTGATCTCCCGCATCCTTGACGTAAGTCATACGTCCTTTGATTCGATCGTGCTCTGAACCATCGTCGAAACATCTCTCATTTCGTCTCGATCCATTTCACCATTGAGGTTTTATGATAAAAATCGTAAAAGTCTTCTTTTCTCGTAAAGTTCGGAAATATCGTATAAAATGGCAACGATTAGACGGACCATCGTACATTGTCAAAATATACGATTAACTCGAGAAATCTTACAAAAACGGCATCGTATCAGGAAACAATCTCGTCTAAAATCGTAAAATGGTTTTTATCGCAAAACGGCTCGGACAACCCAAAAGCGCGATAAAAGCCCACTTGCAACTTTAAACGAAATTCAGCCCAAAGATACAATGACGGTTTGACGATTTCCTAGCAGAAAGAACATAAATGTCAAGTTTGAAGATAAATGTCAACTTTGAAGATAAATAGAAGATTTCCGCAAGGAAAATGGAAAGATCGAGATAAATGGAAGATTCCTGATAAACTCGAATCTGAGCGAAAAGAAAGGACTAAACGCCTAAGGAAGGAGTATATAAGCAGAAGGCCAAGGACAGAGCACAGGAAAGAATTCTAGACCTAGAAAAACGGCTGTTAGCTTAGGCGAATTTAGGACTTAGGTGGGCTAGACTAGCAAGTCGGATCCTTCATTGTTTTATCGTCTAAGTTTCGCGATTTTCTTTGTAAAGGCATTCAATCTCTTTATCAATAAAAGCTCTTACACAAATTCTTCATCTGTATTCTGTTT
The DNA here is from genome assembly GCA_932364175.1 of Eruca vesicaria subsp. sativa. NCBI lineage: Eukaryota > Viridiplantae > Streptophyta > Magnoliopsida > Brassicales > Brassicaceae > Eruca > Eruca vesicaria. The sequence goes on from CAKOAT010320710.1 coordinate 56,575, forward strand.
ATCTTTTTCGTTTTAGTAGTTTCCGTAGAGATCCAGGACCTCGGGAGAATTAGGGTTTTCCCTAAGTTTCCATATTTGACGGAAAATGGACAGTGCAAATTTTGTTTCCCATAATTTGGCGCTAGAGGAGGGGGGGGTCAGATTCTCTTACACAATAACCGCTAAAATGAACGAGAAGAGATATGCCTAACTTAAACGGTGACGTCATCTCGTTCAAGGAAAGAGCAACGATCGATTCGATCAAACCTCTCAACGATCTTCTTGTCCTCGAGTTGACGATCCAGAATGTGGATGTCGCAAGGATATTAGTCGATACCGGAAGCTCGGCTGATATCATCTTCAAAAACACTCTCGAGAGAATGGAAATCGATCTGTCTGAAATCACGGAAAACAAAACCCGCTAGTAGGACTCTCAGGAGAAATCACCATGACTCTCGGCAAGATCAACCTTACGGTTTGAGCCGAAAGCGTAGTCAAAAACGTCGAATTCATAGTCGTCGATCGGCCCATGTCCTACAACGCAATCGTAGGGACACCTTGGTTGAATTCGATGCAAGCGGTACCATCGACATACCATATGTGTTAAGTTTCCGACTCCGTGCGGAAACGAGACCATATGGGGAAATCGGAGAACCTCGCAGGTTTGCTATGCCGCGGATTTAAAACGGAAAAATCTGCCGGCTGGTGCCCCTTCCAAAAAGAAAAAAAATCGTCTGCCCTCGACAACGCCCCAGAACGAGATAAAATGGAAATCTTTTGGCAGACGCGAGCAGCCAAGGCACTGGAAGGTAAACGTGAGCCTGCCTGCAAACCTGTCATCTCAGTATGTATTGACGAAGCCTTCCCAGAACGCTGCGTCGAAATCGGTGCAAACCTGAGAGAAACTTTAAAAGCCGAGCTCCTGACTTGTCTGAAAAGAAACTCGAACAACACGTTCGCATGGACTGCGAAAGACATGCCAAGAATCGACATTAACATCACATGTCACGAACTCAATGTTGACCCAACATCCAAACCCGTCAAACAAAAGAGACGGAAACTGGGACCGGAACGTGCCAAAGCGGTCAACAACGAAGTCGACAGAATCCTTATAGTCGGATCGATCACAAAAGTTCTATATCCTGACTGGCTAGCTAATCATGTTGTCGTTAAGAAAAAGAACGGAAAGTGGCGAGTCTGCGTCGATTTTACCGATCTCAACAAAGTGTGTCCTAAAGATAGTTACCCACTGTCGCATATCGATCGCTTAGACGAGGCAACCGCAGGGAACAAACTCTTATCTTTCATGGACGCTTTTTCCGGGTTCAGATCATGATGAACCCTGACGATCGAGATAAAACCGCATTCATATCTGATCGCAGAACTTACTGCTATAAGGTAATGCCCTTTGGCCTTAAGAATGCCGGCGCGATTTATCAACGACTCGTCAATCGCATGTTCTCCGAACATCTCGGAAAAATGATGAAAGTGTACATCAACGATATGCTTGTTAAATCACTCGAAGAACGAGATCATGTCGTTCACCTCCAAGAATGTTTCAAGAGACTCAACCTTCATGACATGAAGTTGAATCCTGAAAAGTGTCGGTTTTCCGTCGCATCCGGAAGTTTTTTAGGGTATCTCGTCACCTACCGAGAGACTGAGGCCAACCCGAAACAAATCACGGCGCTGATAGAAATGTGGTATCCCCTAGAACAAAACCCGAAGTACAAAGATTGACCGGCAGGGTCGCAGCACTTAACCGCTTTATCTCGCGATCAACGGACAAATGTCTTCCTTTCTACGAAACATTGAAGGGAAACAGAAAGTTCGAATGGTCCAAAGAATGCGAGAAAGCTTTCCAACAGCTAAAGCATTACCTAGCTACCCCACCAGTACTCGCGAAACCTATAGAAGGAGAACCACTAGTCCTCTACATCGGGGTATCAACGACCGCAATAAGTGGTGTCCTCATCCGAGAAGAACACGTCGAACAAAAGCCAATCTTTTACCTATGTAAGATGCTACTGGACACAGAAACGCAATATCCAATGATGGAGAAATTGGCATTAGCGGTGGTCATGTCCGCAAGGAAACTGAGACCATATTTCCAGTCTCACACTATTGTCGTGCCCACTTCATTCCCTCTCCGCACAATTCTGCACAGTCCCAGCTAATCGGGAAGATTAGCCAAATGGGCAATCAACCTGAGCGAGTACGACATCGATTATCGCGCAAAGACTTGCGCAAAATCACAAGTGCTCGCAGACTTCTTGGTAGAACTCCTGACGGAAGGCACACCTGACCAAGAGCCGAACTAGACCTGGATCCTATATGTTGATGGATCCTCATCCAAATAAGGCTTCGGGATCGGCATCCGACTCGCATCCCCAACAGGATATGTGTTAGAACAATCGTTTCGATTGATTTTCCACGTTTCAAACACGAAGCCGAATACGAGGCCTTGATCGTATGATTACGACTAGCTCGCAGTCTACAGATTCGTAATCTTCACGCTTACTGCGACTCCCAGCTAGTGGCAAGCCAGTTCAGTAGAAAATACGAAGCAAGGGGCGAAAGGATGGAAGCATACCTGACCTTGGCCAAGGACCTAACCCGAAAGTTCGATCAGTTCGCCCTTACTCGGATCCCTCGAGCTGAAAACGCCCAAGCAGACGCCTTGGACGCCTTGGCATCCAGCTCAGATCTTGGTTTGAGCAAGGTAATTCCCGTGGAGTTCATCGAACACCCTAGCATCGAACCACCCGTAGTCATAAACCTTATCAACGAACCGGAAGACGATATCCGCGAAAACGATAACCGTCCAGCCGCAGATCAGTCCAAATACGGATTCGGCTGTCCATGGATGGAAACAATCCTCCCATACATAACCAACGGAGAACTCCCATCGGAAAAATGCGCGGCCCAAAAAATAAAGACTTAGGTCACACGGTACGTTCTAGTTGACGGAGAACTCTATAAGTGAAGATTCTGTGGACCACTAATGATCTGCGTGCAAGGAGAAAAAGCGCTGCGGATAATGCAAGAAGTGCATTCCGGGTCCTGCGGAAACAATTCTGGGGGAAGATCTTTCGCAATAAAAATCAAACGCCACAGGTATTTCTGGCCAACGATGGTAAAAGATTGCGAGAATTTCTCGCAAAAGTGTGAGAAGTGCCAACGGCACGCTCCAACTGTCCATCAACGAGCCGAAATTCTCTCGTCCATCTCGGCACCATAGTCGGGCCGATGCACGCGACGAAACAAAAATGTCTCCTATTAGTCCTAACCGACTTTTTCTCCAAGTGAATCGAAGCAAACTCTTACGCACGCATCAAAAAAGCCCAAGTAGAGAGTTTCGTATGGAAGAAAGTAGTTTGTAGACACGGAGTCGCATACGAAATCGTAACGGATAAAGAGTCTCAATTCATCTCGACTAGTTTCGAAGCTTTCTGCGAGAAATGGAAAATACGATTGACAAAATGAACTCCAAGATATCCTCAAGGCAACGGACAAGCCGAGACCATTCATAAATCTATCCTCGACGCCAAAAAGGGTAAGTGGGCTGAGGATCTCGAAGGAGTTTGGTGGTCGCACCACACGACCCCGAGACGAGCGACGGGTGAAACTCCTTTTGCCCTTGTATACGAAACAGAATACATGATCCCAGCAGAAGTCAAATTTCCGGGAGTACGCAGAAGCCTACTTTCGAAAAGGGAAGAGTCGAACAATCTAATGCTGCTCGATGAACTCGATCTGGTTAACGAACGACGGGATCAGGCCCTCGTCCGAATTAAGAACTATCAGCAAGCGGCAGCAAAGTACTATAACTCGAACGTACGAGGCCGCAGATTTCATGAAGCCGAACTAGTCTTACGAAAAGTCTTCCAAAACACCGCAGAACGGAACGTCGGAAAACTGGGAGCCAACTGGGAAGGACCATACAGGGTCATAAAGGTAGTCTGGCCGGGAGCATACGAAATCGCGAACACGCAGGGAACCAAAATTCCCGATCGTGGAACGCGATGCATCTGAAAAAATATTATCACTAGGCAACACGCCCGCAAAATACTGAACTACGAGGCGGCTTGATCCCCCCTGTCATGTCCCCGATCCTAGATAGGATCGTCGGGGCGGGCCATGGTGCGGGGAGATGCACCAGTTAGATCATATGACCAAAGGACAAGCGTATCATGGCCTAAATACATGGTTAAGGGGATCAGGAAGCTGAAACTTAACCAAAACAAGAAGGAAACAAGCATTAGGGAGTTGGACAAGTGTTATGGTAGCTGGACGAGGCCGCGGGAAGCTCAGGCAGCTCGGTACAGCTTAGAAGAAGCTCAGGCAGATGGGGGAAGCTCAGAGGCAGCTCAATCAGTGTAGGTCAGCTCCCAGGAGCTGGTGGACTAGCTCACTCAGCTGGGCCAGCTGCCAATCAGCTCAGCTCAGCTAAGTGGAGTGTTGGAGTCTTGGCCGGCTGGGCCGAGGTGGGACTGTGGCTGGGCCAGGCTGGAGCTCTTATGGGAGTGGGGCCTGGTGGGTCTTGGCAAGTGGGCTGGGGACTCAGAAGGATTTCCTGGGCTTGTGTTTTAAGGCCCACACGCTCAAAAAGGGCAGTTGGGACTGGTGGCATGTAAAAAGGTGCAAATGGGCAGTTTGTGCCTTTTCCCTCAAACCAGTCATGCCTGTTCGCCCCTGGGGATTTTGCAGACCCTTCTCCTATAAATATAAGGCCTCTAGACGTGATTAATGATGAGAAACATTTAGGCAAAACTCTACCAAAATCTAGAGACAAAGAAAGAGAGAAAAACCAAGTTTGGTGAAGATCTGTGTGAAGGTTGGGTGTTTTCTGGTGTGTGAGAATCAATTCCAGTGAAGATGGATACCAGACAGAAGGAGAAGGACAAGCAGAAAGAGAAGGAGAAGGATCAGGAACGTGGTCAGAAGGATTGCTCCTCTAAGGTTAGTGGTGTGGATCGGTTATACCAAAGGCATGAACCCTTGGTGTGAAAACATGTGGTTTATGATCTCTGGAAACTCTGGTTACGCCTATTCCTATTTTTCTACTTATATATCTTCCTCTCCTGATGATTCTGTGGAAGTTTGGTGATCAGAAGGGCCTTCCCATGGACCAAGCATAAGGCTGGTTCCATACGACTGATTCAGGCCAGATTTGGGTTTTCTGGTCCCAAACCACTTTTTACTCAATCAAATGGCTTGAAACTTTGAGGATGGATGTTTTAGAATATTTAAGAATTATTGGAAAAGACTAGGCACGATTTGGAGTTCTCTAGGTCGAATTCCATTTTTATTATTTTGGGCCGGTTTGGCTGGTCAGGGTCGAGATCGGTATGATCGAGACCAGTTCCGAGGAATATGACTTGACCATTGTCTTAGTTGGGATTTTTCATGAATTATCATACTTTTTTTATATTTTTTAGACCACTTTTGAGTTTGGCCAAAATTGGGCAGGAACATAGCTTTAGGTCAGAACCATGCAATTGTATTAGCCTTGTGTGCTAGGTTATCGGACTTTTGATTATATGTGATTGTGCTTGTGTGGTTTCAGGTAATGATAAGGACCGTGGCAAGGCCAAGGTGCTGTGAAGACTCTGGCTAAAATGGATGTGTGTTGGTTATGGGGTAGTTTCTTGTAGTACTGAACTTATGTTAGCCTATTGTGCAAACTGAATCACATGATTACTTTGTATCACTCTGATTTATGTTTATACAATATTTTTGCCCTTATCTTATTTCTTTTTATAACTCTGATTGTATGAACCTCAGTTTTGTTAAATTGACTTAATTAAATAAAGACTTAAAACCGGAATCAAACATAGAAATTTTATAGGTTAAGACATTGATCTGGTTGGGTTCAATGGACCAAAATCGGGTCTTACACCCCCTAAAGGGTACGTAGGCATCTTGTCGCAAGACAAGACCAGCTGTCCCCCCTCATTAAAGGGGGGGGGGGGTAGGAGAGTATATGTATACTCGTATACTCCCGAAATTCCGAACTCAAAATTTCTCAAACTTTTATCTGCAACGCAGCGAGAGAAAAAACAAAATCATGAATATAGCAAGACGTCGCCAATGTTCGAAAAAAATCGTTTATCTCAAAAAAAAACAACAATAAGCAGTCCGTCTACGACTATAAAAAGACATACATAGCTACTTAAGATATAACTCCTTCGCGAAGGTCCAAACAACGTTAACACCTACCACCTAAAAGTTTGTTGCTGATCACAACAGACTCGCAACAGTCCTAAACAAACTTAAGTTATCTCGCAGAGATAGCTCTCGAACACCCGACACAAGGGTAATAGCGCTATAAAATAAATCCAAGCTTTTGGTCAGCATTTCCGGGAGACTTAAAAATTGTCCTCGGTGAGATGCTCGATTCCAACCAGACGAATCGTATAAGCCGAGAACCTATCGCGGATTCTAAATCGGTAAGGAATCAGGTTAAAATCGCAACAGGAAAAACGAAAGCCGACTAGTCATCGCATAGCCTCAATCCAAAAGTAAACCTAGGTATTGCTCTAAACCCAGTACACTGGTCTCTAACGTCTCAAGGCATGATTCGAGATCCTAAAGGCATGTCTCTTCGTCTACATCTAAACGCTCACTCGATTTTCTAAAACATCCTAAAACGAGCAAACGAATAAGGTGATCCACAAAGAAAAAGGAAAGCGAGAAGACAACTCGCGGACCTCCCTCAATATCATCTCAAAGCAAAAAGTTAACGCAAACTGATTGTTTAATAAAAAGTTGCCGAAGCAACAGGGATTCAAAACAATGATGGCCAGTCCCGAATAATACAAAGGCCACTCTCGGCCGACACGCGAAAACATAAATTTAAAAAACAAATCTCTCATACGAGATTACAACCTCAGACACCCTCCACACACGGAGTCTCGTCCTCATCCATCGCCTCGCTGGCACACGCAACCACGCTGGAGATTTGCTCTCATCCACGCTGGGCTAGAGGGCGCACTCTGTCGCAAGATCCGGGTCAAAGTCACTTCCCTCGACAGAAACATCCTCTTTGTTCTGACGGACCGTCAATCCCTCAATGCTCTTCATCTTGCGCTGAACTTTGCGCAACTCCGATGCCTTAGCCTTCTTCGCATCCTTCGCCTTGAGCAAAGAACTCGCAGTCTTTCCGAGATCGCGCACCAATTCGTTGATCCTAACCTCAAACTGAGACACCTCCGCAGAATGCGCATCTTCAATCACCTTCAACTTCCCTTCGAGCTTAGCGGACCTCTCCTGCGACTAAGCCAACTCCTTTGCTAAACGCTCAACTTTGGATCCGCATTTGTTAATCACTCCATCGATTAACGAAACAAACTAAAAGAACCAAGGTAAATGATCAGACACCAAATTTTTTTAAAAAAACATCTTTATAAGGTGTACTCGCGAATCAATACCTTGGCGCGGTGTTGCGGTGTTGCTCAACGAAGGACCAGCCTCCGGACGCTTCGCGCATCTATTTCTCTTGGGAGCATCAGGGTTCGCACAAGGTCTCTTACGACCTTTGGCTGGAGCAGCCAACGTTGCGCAAAGCGCCAGAAGTCCTTAGACGATCACCCTCTTGACCAAAGGAGGAGGTTTCGAGGCCACAGCCGGCTCGACCTCGGCAGGAGCCACAGTCGTTTCGACCTCGGTGGGAGCCGCTACGGTTTCGATATCAGCAAGGGTCGGGAAAGCAGACGAACTCGATGGTTCGACGGTGGCGCTCGCCGCAGGTTCCGCCGCAGCACTCACCACCTTGCCTGAAACAAGATCGGACTCTTCCATAGGAACGGGCAGAGCCGCCGGGGCTGCACAAGTCAGCATCGTAGTTTCCTCAGCATCGCAGCGATCCATCTCTTCCTGGAACAAGAGGAACTCAGAGATGCGAGCATCCTGCGAGTCCACCATAGGTTTGGCACTAGCAGGGACTTCATGGCTTTGTTGATCACCTTGGGAAGAAGACATCTTGACAAACCAATTTTTTAGAGAGAAGTTGGAGAAAATTTTGAAAGATTGAAGATATGTGAAGTGATGATCCAATACTTATAGAAAAGAAGAATTCATCTTCCACAATAAGACAATCGCAGTCGTGGATTTAGATTAAACAACTCCACTCTCCCGCAAAAACCTTCTTCGAAACTTGCGAGCTGGATGGCTAACTATTGGTGTCAAAAATGGTAATCTCGAAATCAAGGTCTACGATTATTTCTGTTGGGGTCAAAATCGTTACGACGGAATCAATAACCAAAACTTTCCGCAAAAAATAAAAATACGTTTTATAAAACACGAGAAGTTGTTATATAAAATTTTAAGGACTTTCCGAACAAAGGAAATTCACGGAAAACTTGGAGATCGTCATCTCAGAAAAACGAATGAAACGATCACCGATTACGCGATTACCCAAGTTAAGCGAAAAACCGCAAAAACCGCATCCGCCGAAAATCGCGAGCAGGTTCGACCGAACCAGTTCAAAGGTACGACGAGCTGAACCAACCCGGTTCGGCTCGTCGAGCTGACCGTCCTGAGCCTCGATCTCCCGCATTATTGACGTAAGGCATACGTCTTTCGATTCGATCGTTCTCTGAAGCATGGTCGAAACTTCTCTCATTTTGTCTCGATCCATCTCACCATCCAGGTTTTACGATAAAAATCGTAAAAGTCTTCTTTTCTCGTAAAGTTCGGAAAGATCATATAAAACGGAAACGATAAGATGGAACATTGTACATTGTCAAACTATACGATTAACTCGAGAAATCTTACAAAAACGACATCGTATCAGGAAACAATCTTGTATAAAATCGTAAAACGGTTTTTATCGCAAAACGGCTCAGACAGCCCAAATCGCGATAAAAGCCCACTTGCGACTTTAAACGAAATCCAGCCCAAAGATACAATGACGGTTTGACGATTTTCTCGCAGAAAGAAGATAAATGTCAAGTTTGAAGATAAATGTCAACTTTGAAGATAAGTAGAAGATTTCCGCAAGGAAAATGGAAAGATCGAGATAAATGGAAGATTCTCGGTAAACTTGAATCTGTGCGAAAAGGAAGGAATAAACCGCCTAAGGAGGGAGTATATAAGCAGAAGGCCAACGACAGAGCACAGGGACAAATTCTAGACCTAGAAAAACAGCTGTTAGCTTAGGCGAATTTAGGACTTAGGTGGCTAGACTAGCAAGTCGGATCCTTAGAACGTTTTGTCGTCTAAGTTCTGCGATTCTCTTTGTAACAGCATTCAATCTCTTTATCAATAAAAGCTCTTACGCAAATTCTTCATTTGTATTCTGTTTATCTTTTTTGTTTTAGTGGTTTTCGCAAAGATCCAGGACCTCTGGAAAATTAGGGTATTCCCTAAGTTTCCATATTTGACGGAAAATTGACAGTGCGAATTTTGGTTCCCACAATAATGAGAGTTCAAAGATCTAGAGCGAAGAAAAGCCTATTATGACAAGAGGATCCTCAATCGAAACTTTCAGCCAAAAGACCAAGTCCTCCTGTTCAATTCCATGTTACGATTGTTCCTTGGAAAGCTGCGATCAAGATGGTCCGAACCATTTACCATTGAGGAGGTCCGTCCCTACAGAGCTGTTGTGTTTCTGGACGCAAAAGGTGAAGAATTTTTTGTCAATGGCCAGCGCTTAAAGTCATACCTTGCTGAGACAAAAATCGTAGAGGGAGAAGAAATCCCCCTAAGCGATCCTTCTCCAGCCTAACCGGCTAACAAAGTCAAGCTAGTGACTTAAACCAAGCACTTGGTGGGAGGAAACCCTCTCGTAAGTGTATATATTTCTTTAAGATTTCTTTTTTCTTTTGTGTTTCTTTTCAATTTATTTGCAGGATAAAAAACCAGAAAACCAGAGTTACTTAATCAGAACAGTCTCAGGATTTTCCTGGTTCGGAACACCTGCTCCGCTCAAGTAAGTTTCTCGGAACAAAAAAAATCAATAAATGAGGAGGCAAAACCCTAAATTTCGAAGTGGGGCACGAACTGGGGCCTATTTAAAGGCATCTTCCCCACCCTTCTCCAACTTAGCCGTAACCGCCTCCTCTTTTATCCCTCTCTATTTCCATTTTCTTCCCTAAACCAAAAAATCTTCAAACTTTTTCCAAACCTTTTGAAATTATCGGTTTTAATTTGCTTGGATTTCGAGTTTCTTAGTCAATTGCAGGTCTTTTCCATCATCACTTCAACGGTAAGAGGAGAAAACACTTCAGTGGTTCTCGGCCAAAACTCTTCCTCTTCTTTGTTCTTCAATAGATCAATTTTAGGTTGATTTAAAACCAAAATTGATCTCTCCTTTTGCTTCTAGGATAGTTTAAAGAAGTTGAGATGAGAATGGTTGGACCGATTAGGGTTGTGAGAAAGCTTGAACCTTTGTGCCAATGTTCTTATTCACACATGCATAGATCGATTTATCATAGGTTTTTAGATCTAATGAATCGGTTTATGTTATTTCGCGGATTGATTTCGATACCAAATTGATATGTCATTATTTTTAATTCACTATTATCAATTACTTGTTATCTTTAATTTGAGATGATGGGAAAACTTTGGCTAGAGCAAAGACAATATTTTTATTAACAAGCTTCCAAATTTTTCCACTCAACCCAATCGAATGGTACTAATCCTTCTCTGTTGGTTTTGTTTTGTAGATGGGTCCCAAACGAACCAAGATAGCCTCCAAGATCAAGCCCAAGTACGCCCAAGGAGAACCAAGCGATGACATCGTCTCACCAACTTACCCATGGCCGCGTGAGGAGGGAACAGAGATATCCCTCAATGATCCAAACATCCTAGACTCTTGTGAGGATCGTTGGGATAAGGAAGCCTCGAGTCGCTACAACGCCTTGCTCACAGTCAACATCCTCCCAAAACCCAATACGTAAATTCCAAGGCTTTGAGCAACCTTAGGCTTCATGAAGATTTTCATGGGGTGCTCTATGTGATGGGAATAGCTGAACTCTGTTACGTCACGAATCCGATGTACCCGGATTTGGTGAGACAACTTCTTGCCACTGCAGACCTTACATTTCAGAAGCCCGATTTCCCAATCTTCGAGGATGCCTATTTCACCTTCTTTGCAAATGGAGTCAAGAACTTGATTTCTTTGGAGAAGCTCGCTGAGATTTTTGAGATGTGTTAGGAACTTACTGGGATCACTTTCCCAAAGAAGTTTTCCCTGGAACAGGCATTCTGAAAATTAATCGCCTCAGGCGAATTCAAAACGCAATCATCCAGCCAATCTCATATCTGTAACCCTGTGTTAAGGATCGCTGCAAAGGTCCTAAGCAACATGCTCTTCTCAAAGGATCAGACTTCAAAAGTGCAAAAAGGGGAGTTACAAATGATTTTTGCAGGGGTGGAGGATGAGATCACGTCCGCAAACATTGGGATTCCGGTTTCTCCAATGACGACAAGCCCAGGGTGGTGATTGTACACATGTTTGTCGACAAGAGGGAAATAGTACGGAAGGGTACCCTGAAGAAGGATCGATCAGGGAGTTTGGTTACTCTCCTCTTCCGCCATTTGGAACTTGATATCAGCATCTATAAGTGCAACAAAACCCCAGAGTACATTGACATCTCTTACCTGATCAACTGCCAAATCCTTGCCGACGAAACCACCTACAGTTTCTTTGACAGGAACGGGAAAACCCTCTTTTGCAAGCTGCCAAACGGAGCATCACCACGTTAGAGGATGTGGTGAACATCAGTTTCGTTCCTGATCCTCAGTACCTATGTGCTGACCCTAGAGCCTCTTCTCAAGATGCTACTATGGATGATGTGAATTTCATGGGTACTGTCGAAGGAAGCACTGCGTATGACTTAGGCCCCCTTGATGATAATGCGGATGATGCCACCTACCGTCGCTGGATGGTAGATTCTCAGCGCAAGAACAACAGCCTCATGAAGAGGATTCTGAAGGCAATCACTGGAGGATGTATGGGAACCCTGAGTACATCTGAGCCGCACCAAGCTACTACGATTGGTAACCGTTCAGTGAAGGAACCAGCTGGCACTGCAGGTGCATCGGTTCACCAACCAGAGACCACTATCTTTCCTTTCCCAACAGACCATATTCTTTAGGAATACTATCTTTCAAACCGTCAACGCCTCTAATTCGTGAATTATCCACTGCTTGATCAATTATATCATTATCTATCTTGAAATCCCACGCACCAGTATCATACATTATCCACCGACCAGCCAAGACGACAATGTAAGAATTAGAGCGACCTACATACGAAATACATAGAAAATCAACGCAGATTATTGTACAGTAAGGATATAACGCCTTGGGATATAACACATTACCTTCGCTGATGTTCTTACTGATTTCCTTCCCTTTACCAACAGAACTTGCACCGCAGCTACGAACTCTGTTATTAGTTTCCATTGATTTCAGTTTTGGTGGATCATCTCGCTGAAGTCTGAGGCACAATAACTATTCTTCTATTAGGTTACTTTTTATTATCCACTAGTCTTTATTATGTGTCAACATTAACAATTAACCACACTCACATCTTAGTTTATTAATATAATTAACAAAACATAATCCAATTTCTTGGCGGGAAAAATAGATTAACGTACAACATTGACATGTTACCGGTTTTCCCAGTTGCAGATACTTACAACTTACTTAAATATCATACGTGTGGAGACCCACGAAAACTGGACCCGTGAAGTCTTAGGGTCGCTAGAGAGTAGTAATTCCCGAAAGTTATGTGGGTCGAAGCCAGCAAGTCTTTAAGTCAAAAGGCCAGTTTGGTCATCAATTTATTCTCTATATAGTTTTTGCCAAATAAAACTTGGACCATCCTATTCCCATAGTTAAAAACTAATCGCAACCTATGTTTGAAAAAAAAAATTGCAACCTAAACCGAACACGGACTCAAAAATTGAAGCCGTAGATTTTAAGTTTCAAAAAAAAATAGGTAAGAAGAATGAGACGAATGAAAAATATGGTATTGCCCTTCATTAATAGAGAAAAAAAAAGACTTAAAGAACATTATAGGAGAAAAAGGCCAAAAAAAATCGTGAACTTTCAAATTTAGGCCAAAAAAAGCTCCAATTTTTTTTTTAAATAGCCAATTTAAATTCCAAATTTTTTTTACTGGGCCAAATCAGAAACCCAATAAAGTCCACGTTTAAATAATTAAACGTCTGTTAAGTTGCAAAATGACGTCGTTTTGAAAATTGATTCATAAGTAACAAAACAACGTCGTTTTGTATATCTTCCATTTTTTATATCTTTTCTTCTTCTTTTCTTTCACGACAAAAAAAAATCTGCAAATCAAAATCCCAAATTGAAAACCCTAATTCTATAATTTCTCAATTCTCTAATCTCTTTATGGCTAGGACGATGGAATTAGTTCGGGCTCTTCGTAGTGAGATAGCAGAAGAGTCAAGTGTTAGAGAACCTGTAAAAACTACGAATGAGCTAGAGAAAGAAAGCAGTGAAGGAGGTGATAATGAAGGTGAGAATGAGGGTGATCGGAATGGTATTGCTGTAGAAGAAGAAGTTGTCGAGGATTTAAGCGTTCACTTTGGAGATGATGCACGCAACGACGGTGAAGTTAGTGATGGAGACAGTGGTGATGATAATTGGGATGATGATAAAATCCCAAACCCCATTGTCATCTGATGACGATGAAGAAGAGTATGAGCGTAGAGATGAGATTGCAAATACACTTGGTTGTGAAGAGCTTTTGTATTTGGGGAAAACGTATGGATGTGCATCAGATTTCAAAGTGGCTTTGCTTAGGTATTCTCTTCGATCAAGGTATGATATCAAGCTCTATAAGTCTTGCGCTAAGGCGCTTAATGCAAGATGCTCTGATGTACAGTCTAAGTATCTTTGGAGAATTTATTGTTCATATGAAAGAAGAAGACATAAGATGAAAGTGGAAGTATTTGTGAATGAGCATTTTTGCATTAGATCAGGATACTCGAAGATGTTGAAGACTTCTTCTATTTCGATACTCTTTGAGGAAAGACTAAGAATAAATCCTAAATTTACTAGGACAGTGATGGCGAGTGAGATTCAGAGAGAATATAATCTTACTGTCACGGAAGATCAGTGTGGAAAAGCCAAAGCTAAGCTTTATAGAGAAAGGAAAGCCAGCAATGAAGCTCACTTTTCTCGGATATGGGACTATCAAGCTGAAATCCTATAATCTAATCAGTACTCCACTATGAAGATCGAGACTGTTCCACGGCCTGTGGTTGGGAGCAAACAAAGATTTGATCGTCTTTACATGTGTTTTACAGCTCAAAGAGAGACCTGGATTGAAACTTGTAGACCCATCATTAGTTTAGATGGAGTCTTTCTGAAATGGGATATAAACTGACACTTATTGGCTGCTGTTGGAAGAGATGGTGATAATAGAATAGTTCCAATTGCTTGGGCTGTTGTGGAGGTCGAGAATAATATAAACTGGGAGTGGTTTGTGAGATTGTTGAAGGAAGATTTGGGATTAGAAGATGGCTCCAAATTCACCATAATTTCAGACAAACAAAAGGTTAGATTTTTAATTTATTTTGTTTTCTCAATAAAAATGTAGTGAATGTCTCTACTTAATAATTTATGCAGGCTTAGTGAATGCTGTTAAAAGTGATCTACCAGAAGCAGAACATCGAATGTGGGCAAGACACATATTGTCAAATTCGAAAAGAGACAGCAAGGATCCTGAGTTAGAGCGTATGTTTTGGGTAATAGCTGGTTGCTACACCATAGGAGAGTTTGAAGACGCTTTAGAGGTACTGAAGAAATATAACAAAGGTGCATGGGACACTCTTCAACTGAAAAACCCGAGAACATGGAGTAGGGCATTCTTTAGAATTGGGTCATTTTGCAACGACAACCTCAACAACCTCTGTGAGTCTTTCAATAAAACTATTAGGGGAGCAAGGAAAAAATCATTACTAGACATGGTAGAGGATATTAGGAGGCAATGTATGGTTCGTCATGCAAAGAGAGCTATTCTTGCAAATAGGTTGAAAACACATTTCACTAAGAAGGTGCACCCTGAGATTGAGCTCAACAAAGAGAAAGCTAAAGAATGTGGAAGGTATATTGCTTGTGGGAACGTGCATGAGATTGATGACCATAATGTTTCTTATCGTGTGGACATGGATCTCAAAACATGTGGGTGTATAAAGTGGCAGCTCACTGGAATCCCTTGTATCCATGCTAGTTGTGTTATTAGAGCCAAGAAGACTAGGACAGAAGATTATGTTTCTGGCTATTACACAACTCAAAAGTGGCGACAAACATACACCTGTGGGATTAGACATGTCGAAAGTATGAAGTTATGGCCTCGGTTAAATAGGTTAGGAGTTTTACCAGAACCATTAAGAGTAGGGAACCGTGGAAGACCAAGTAACTGTGCTAGGAAGAAAGGCCATAATGAAACTTCATCCAAAGCTACCAAGATGACACGAGATAGGAGAGTCATCACATGTTCAAATTGTCATGTTGAAGGTCATAACAAGGTGACTTGTCCTAATGATGCAGTTGAGAGTGCTCCAAAAAGGCCAAAAGGCCGGCCAAGAAAGGATTTGGTATGTGTGATTCATGTGTCTTTATTATGTTATCAAGCTGTTTATCTTTTTGTTATGATTAACTATTCCGGTTTAATGTTGTAGGGAGAATACTCTCAAGTACAAGGACCCTCACAAGGACCCACACAAGGACTCTCTCAAGGACTCTCTCAAGAGCCATCTCAACCCTCGCAAGTGTGATATTGAAAAGCTTATGTGTTTGACGCTGTGTATTTTTTTTTTTGTCTTCCACAATGATCTTCACAATGTATTTCATCGGATTTGTGTTTCTTGTTGTGTCAACTAGCGTGTAGTACTAATACTGGTTTGTTTCAGCTTCACTTTGTGTTTCTTTTTTTGTGAACTAGTCATGTATTAAGGCTACTGATTTTTAAAACTTGGTTTCACTTTGTGTTTATTTTTTCAGAAACAAACCATACATGTTTTGTCAAAGTTTGTTTTTTTTTCTAAAACTAATTTGAATTCATTAGAGAGCAAAATGAAAGTTTCATTCATAGAGAAAAAGAAGAAGAAGAAAAAAACAAAACCAATTTGAATTCATTAGAGTTTTCAATTTGGGATTTTGATTTACAGATTTTTGTTTTCGTGAAAGAGAAGAAGAAGAAGAAGAAGAAGAAGAAGAAAAAAAAAAAAAGAAGATATACAAAACGACGTCGTTTTGTTACCTATGAATCAATTTTCAAAACGATGTTGTTTTGCAACTTAACAGAAGTTTAATTATTTAAATGTGGACTTTATTGGGTTTCTGATTTGGCCCAGTCAACAAAATTTGGAATACTATTTTAAAAAAAAATTGGAGCTTTTTTAGCTTAAATATAAGTTCAAGTTTTTTTTGACCTAAATTTGAAAGTTCACGGTTTTTTGACCTTTTCCTCAACATTATAGGCATTAAAATCCGATTTTCCCATACCTTTAACAATTGGACAGCGTCTTTTCGACGGAACTGGAGAGGATAATGATGCTGAGATATGTTTCCAAGAGTTTAAGATCATTTATGTATCCAGGTCTCAAAATGTTGTGTCCGATCATTTAGCTAAGACTGCTCGATCCTTCTATCGTGATCTGTTGTTTGTTGGTTGTTCTAATCCGGTCTGGATCCCCAGACCAACTTAAGCTTGAGTAAAAGATCAGCCTTTCGTTGTCAAAAAAAAAAAACAATTGGACAGCGTATTTCGTTGTAGTATTGATGTGAGTAAAATATTTATTTGTACAGACATGTAAAAATATTTAATAATAATATTTTATTACTGCATGATTTAACTTTGAGATTTAGTTAACAAAGCTTGGATTGATCTTCTGATTGAGGCATAATGTATTTCTAAATATTTAATATGGTTAATTTGCAAAAAAAAAAAAAAAAAATGTTTTATAATTATATATATGATATTTGTTGTGTATAAAGCGAAAAAAGAAAAACTGAGTTTATTTTGGAATAACCAAAATAAAAAAGGAATGTAGATTTTTAGAAGAAAAAAATGTAGTGGGAGATAATTTATGGTTGTTTGTTGTGTTAGAGCATCCGCAATGGTGAGACTCATAAGAGTGAGTCAAACGCTC
Source organism: Eruca vesicaria subsp. sativa (assembly GCA_932364175.1). NCBI lineage: Eukaryota > Viridiplantae > Streptophyta > Magnoliopsida > Brassicales > Brassicaceae > Eruca > Eruca vesicaria. The sequence goes on from CAKOAT010320710.1 coordinate 73,692, forward strand.
AGGTACTCCTGCCCGAAAAAAAAGAGCTGAGATATTCCTACCCGAAACTGACCGGATTTGGAATTTTATATATATTTTTTTAAAATAGAAAATTTATTAAAAGACCACGAAACTGGGAGAAACTAAGATAATTACAACTCTACCTACGACTATCCAAACCCGGACCCTGAACCGACCCAAAAAAACGGATACCCACTTCCAGATTGATACTCATTTCTCCATTTTGAATTCCCGAATAGGTTTCACTAATTACTACTCCCTTTGTCGATCGTTCTCACAAATCGAAATTCTGAAAACCCTAGTCAATCGAGAATCAAAACCAAATCATGTTGAGTCGAGATGATCCGAAGTCAAAAGAAGACGGCTCGAGTAGTGTAGGAGGAGATGACATGGCTATGGTTATATTATCCGGAGATGAAGCAAACCCAAGCCGCATCGAGAAATCTGTCGCCCCGGGAACCGACGAAAAAGAGAAGGAAGCTGTAGACGAAGGAGAACAAGGGAAGGAAGCCGTAGACGAAGAGAATAAAGACAGAGAAGAAGAGAAGGAGCCGAAAGAAGTGGAAGAGGAAACGGAGCCCCGAAGAGACTATGAAACGGCGATAATTGTACGACCACATGGAACTGACTCGCATGCAGAGTCGGTAAGTAGGAAAGATGATTTGAGGAGATTAGATAATTGTGGAAAACTAAGTGCAATTTAATTTAGTGTAATTTGGAGAAACAAAGTGAAACTTATAATGCGTTGATGACTTTGTGAATCTGAGTGGAACTGCAACAATATAGATGTATGAACCTTGTGAAATCAAGAAAAACTTTAAATGAGTGATTGCTGAACTAAGTAGAAGTTTGTGAAACTATATGTTGATGGTTGTAAGAAGTCGTATGTGATCCGGTATTCACTTGAGTGCAAGTTGTAGATGACAAGCATGAAGGCATGCAACCGCTGAAGTTGAGCTTTCCTTCAAGCCAGTATCAAAACTTTTTAAAGCTTTCAGGAAACTGTTACATTGACACTTGCATAAGAAATATGCAAACAATCCTGAAAGAGAAGGAGATGGTATGGTTCATAGAGCACCCACAGTTCCAACATTTCTTCCATATCAAAAACCGAAAGCAGAAGTGGATGGGACTGTGGCTTCTCGTTTTTGCGAACAGCTTGTGTAGCAAAGAAAAAATGAATTATGGTTTATCGTTAATGGCGTCCCAATCCGATATCGCTCAGAGAATTATTGTTGGTGTCAAAATCGGTCACGACGGAATCAATGGCTAAAAGTATCCGCAAAAGTAAAAATAAAAATACGTTTTATAAAACTCGAAAGATCGTTTTATAAAACTCGATAAATCGTTTTATAAAACTCTAAGAATCGTTTTATAAAACTCGAAGAATCATTTTATAAAACTCGAGGATCATTTTATAAAACTCGAGGATCGTTTTATAAAACTCGAGAATCGTTTTTGTTGGTGTCAAAAACCGTAATCTCGAAATCAACTTCTACGATAACTTCTGGAATCATTACTTTCCGCAAAAGTCATTTACAAAAACGAAGAGTCGTTTTATAAAACTCAAGAGTCGTTTTATAAAACTCAAGAGTCGTTTTATAAAACTCGAGAATCGTTTTATAAAACTCGAAAACTCGTTTTATAAAACTCGAAGAATCGTTTTATAAAACTCGATAATCGTTTTATAAAATTCGAAGAATCGTTTTATAAAACTCGAGAATCGTTTTATAAAACTCGAAGAATCATTTTACGAAACTGCAAAAAACCGAAATAACCGTAAAACGCGAACTAGTCACGACTAGTTCGCCTATTGGCGAACTAAGCTGGCCCAGCTTAGTTCGCCAATAGGCGAACTAAGAGGCACTCGACTAGTTCGCCTATTTGCGAACTAAGCTAGCCCAGCTTAGTTCGCCAATAGGCGAACTAAGAGGCACTCGACTAGTTCGCCTATTGGCGAACTAAGATAGCCCAGCTTAGTTCGCCAATAGGCGAACTAAGAGGCACTCGACTAGTTCGCCTATTGGCGAACTAAGCTAGCCCAGCTTAGTTCGCCAATGGGCGAACTAGGAAGCACTCGACTAGTTCGCCCATAGGCAAACTAAGCCGGCCCGGCTTAGTTCGCCGATGGGCGAACTAGGAAGCACTCGACTAGTTCGCCCATTGGCAAACTAAGCCGGCCCGGCTTAGTTCGCCGATGGGCGAACTAGAGATTTCCCGGATATCCCGCGCCTCGATCTCCCGCATACCCGACTCGAAACTTACGACACGGTCACTTTCTGAACCACGACCGAAACATCTCCCGTTCCATCTCGATCCGACTTATCGTTCGAGTTTTACGATAAAAACCGTAAAACTTCGCTTTCTCGATAAAGAACTCGAAGAAATCGTATAAAACGGCAACGGTTAAACGAAACACCGAACATTGCCTAAACTATACGATTTATTCGAGATTTCTCGTTGAAATCATAAAAACGCGTTTTTAATAAAAAAACGTCGAGTAAATCGTAAAAAACGTATTTTTAATAAAAAAAAGTCGAGTAAAGCGTAAAACCTTACGATTAACTCGAGGAATTTATTAAAAACGATTTCAGATCAGGAAACGATCCCGTAAAAATTGGAAAACGGATTTATCGCGAAACAGTCCGGAAGGACCTAAAACGCGATAAAAACCCATCTCGCGATCTTAACGGAATCTAACCCGAAGATTCGATAACGTTTTGACGGTTTATTCGCAGAAGGAAAAAAAAATGTCAAGTTCGAAGATAAAAGGAAAGTTTTCCGCGGAAGAAAAGGAAGGATCGAGAAAAATGGAAAATTCCCGATATAGTCAAATCTGGGCGAAATGGAAAGACCGGATGGCCAAGGCGAGGAGTATATAAATAAGAGGTCTAGGGCAGAAGCAAGGGACACGAAATCCATAGCTCTCATCTGAGACTTTCACAACTTTTCTAGATTTAGAATTTTCCGCACTTAGAAACTTAGGCTTTTTCTCGACAAGTTCGGTTTCTCTTACTGGCGCTCAATTACTAGATGAACTCGCCCAGGCAGTTCAATCTCTTTTCCAGCTCTATCAACTGAACTACGTTCGACTTGATCCCCGAAAGGGGTACGTAGGCAGCCTTTCATAAGGTTCAGTCCGAAATCATTCAAACCTTTTTTCCTATCTTTTTCCGTTTTTCGTTATCGATCTGCGACTCGACTAGATCTAGGGTTTTATGTTTGTAACTCGCTGATGGCCCCTGCGGCCAAAGCCTTTGTAATTCCTTGTAATGATCGCAACGCTCTTACGCGAATCGGAAATAAGATCGACTTTCGTTATAAATTCGTTTTATTATGTTTTTCATATTTTTCCGCATTTATTTGGTTACTTGTCGTTGGCTTTCGCAGAGATCCGGTTCCTCTGGAAAATTAGGGTTTTCCTAAGTTTCCTTATTTAACAGAAATGGACAAGTGTGAATTTCGGTTCCCACAGTTTGGCGCTAGAAGGAGGGGGGTCGGATTACTCTTACTCACAGCCGCAAAACGCTTGACCAAAACGATGTCTGAATGTATGAAAGACAAAGTCGCAACTCGCAAAAAGACGCTGGTAAAACAACTCCAGCAGCGACTACTCGTACAGCCAACGCTCACGCAAACGCTGTAGTACTCAACAAAATCGAAAACCTAATCGCGACTCTTCGCCACGGGAAGAGCAACAAAACGAGCTCACGATTTCTATCTCAGATCACTAAGGGCAACGATAAAATCTGTCAAACACCATAGTGTTTTTCTTATTTCTGAGTTTGACATATCTCACGGGTTGAGCAAAAGTCGTTTTCCGAGAACTTTTCGGAAAAATAAAACTTGCCCTCCCAGAAACCGCGGAACAAACCGTAGGTTACTTGCGAAATAAACCTTAGTTTGTTCGCGGAAAAACCCTAGGTTATTCGCGACAAAACCCTAGGTTGTTCGCGGAAAAACCCTAGGTTACTCGCGGAAAGCACCCTAGGTTTTTCGCGGAACAAACGGTAAGTTACTCGCGAAATAAACCCTAGGATACTCGCGGCTGTTCGCGAAAAAATCATTAGGTAACTCGCGAAATAAACCCTAGGATACTCGCGGCTGTTCGCGCAAAAATCATTAGGTAACTCGCGGAAAAACCGTAGGTTATTCGCGGCAAAACCCTAGGTTGTTCGTGGAAAAAACCTAGCTTTACTCGCGGAGAAAGCCCAAGGTCACTCGCGGAAAAACCCTAGGTCATTCGCGACAAAACCCTAGGTTGCTCGCGGAAGAACCTTAGGCTACTCGCAGAATCGGGAAATACTACCCAGCCAAAAAGACGGTGAGTTGGCCAAGCGACCTAGCTTGCCATCTTGGCGAGCTGACCGGCTTTCCACCTCGTCCTAGAGGCACTGACTTTTCCCCGAGGGTCCGTACAATCAAACTCATAGCTATGGTGAGCCGGACCGTACTCTAAACAATAATCGCACTGCTTTTCGTTTCGTCTCAATCAAAGTTTTCGTTGAGGTTTTACCACGAAAACAAGATAGCTTGATGAATCGGGACTGTGCTCGCAGCCTCACCATTAGGCAAGTTGGACAAGCTCGACGGATCGAAACATCTCCATCTCGAATCTTGATCGAGTCGCTTTTCGTTTCGTCTCAATCGGACTTTCCGTTGAGATTCTACGACGAAAACAAGTCAACCCGACGAATCGAGATCACCCGCGCCAAGCGTCTTAGTTCACCGAACGTAGAGCTAGCTAGCTCGCCATACAGCGAGCTGAACCAAGCGCCTGGCTCGCCCAAGAGATGCTGATTTCGCCCCAAGGGTTCTTACCATCCAGATCGCCACACGGCGAGCTGAAAGGGTTCACCCGACTTGCCCTACGTCGACCTGAACCAATCCTCGAGTTTCTCTCTCGAGTCTTGATCGAGCTGATTCTCGTTTCGTCTCAATCGGAATTTCCATCGGGATTTTACGACAAAACCACAAGGACTTGTTTCTTCGTATAAGTACGAATCAATCGTCTAAAACGGCAACGGTTGACTTAACACCAAAGTTGCCTATACTATACGAGAAATCTGAACTCTCTAAACCCAATCCGGTTTTATGAAACTCTGCCACGCTAAGTCGAAAACATCCAATCATAAACACGTGATTGATTTTTGTCGATATACAGAGCGCACCTAGTCGGTCAAATAAAACCAGCAATACGAAGAAACAAGAACATGAGCTCCGATGGTTAAGTCTTCTCCCCGCTCCGATAGTCTTGTCGATAATTCGTCGAAGACCGGTAAGTCAAAAGACGAAGAACGAAGAATAGACGATCCCAAATCATCGATGAAACTAAGGTATGTCCGATTTGAAAATTTTATTAGACTTCTAATTTCTCGTAGATAAGAAACGAACACGTCTTGTAAACTGCCGTGAAACCTAGAGAACGTAGAATTTAGAGGATAGTCTAGCATGCTAAGTCGTAAGCAATTTTTGTCTATCTCGATTTGTTGNTCTCGTACAACCGAGAAACGATCGCCACGCATTCAAACGTACTCATTTCCTAAAAGAAAGAAGGAGCTAGAGACGCTGACGTCGTCTTAAAACCGACTCGCTCCTAGAAGTTCTCGTAAATCAGACATACTCCAAGTCATCTCCGATCCACCATGGTCTTTAATCGACCCGGATTGTCGATCATCCAAATCCTTCAAACAAAACTCGTCTTTCTTCTTTCGCCAAACATTTTTCCTCGCATCAAGAAAACGCTTTCTAAAATAAGCGGAAAAATATTCGGACAATGCGGCCTTGTCAAAATCATCCCAAAAACAAACGACAATCTAAAAACCGTCTAAGCGCTAAAGACTGATCCAAACCGTCTGGGAAATAATCTCGAGGAGTATACAGCATCTCTCGTCGCAATCATGCGGTTAGAAAATCTCTGCGAAACTTCAGAGCGAAACTCGATTATTTGCCGAAGTCATAAAGATCTTCTCAAACTTGATAAAACAAGTAAAAGAGTCGAAATATTTAGGCATCAAAGCATTGATCTCATTTTCCGTTAAACCAAGTGAGTCAGGGAATAATGTCAAGAACATTTGCGGCGAAAGAAAGATCAAGAACACAAAGCAGCAATAGAGAACACGTCCTCCCTTCTCGCTGACTGATCTTATTGCTGATCATGTGATTCATTCCGCCCGAGAAACCCGCTAAAACATTTTGCGACTAGATCTCGGTGAAATAACTTTTGGTAAAACTCCACGAGTGACTCCGAAAAAACTATCACCGAAGAATCAAAAACTAAGCGGAAAGGTTTCTCGAAAAATCTGCAGAAACATTGTTAACCCAATGCGTCGCGTCGATTTACTAAATTCATTGCCCGTTGCTTACGCGAGAAATCCTTCGTATAGTCAGGATCATGTCATAACGAAGTAACTCTCGAAAGTAAACGTAACAGGTTTTGCGAAAGTACTTTCCTTATAGCAAAAACCAAGCTATACGATCCGGCACTGGGCGGCCAATCTAAACTTTGCCTCCTCGCGACACGATCTGAAAAATCTCACTCTTTAGCCCATCGGTTCACGAGCATCCGCTCTCATTCCTCTCGTTTACATCCGAGAATGAGATCGCCCCGCAAACGACTCCGCACGGGCTCTGCATCGAGCTTCTTAGGATCTGTCTCCCTCGAGTAAAAAAAAAAAAAAAANACGCTTCGTTTCAGGGAAACAACTTACGCGACCTCTCGGTCCTAATTGCTCTAGCACAAATCGTAAAACTACCTAACATCGAAACAGGAATGTAAGTTTTAATTGCGAATATCCGCAAACGAACCAAAGTGTTCCTGCAAAGCAGGGTTAAGACAAAACCCTCGCAACACCGCGCAACATCTTCGAGCCCGCAAACGTTTCGAACACGAAACGCGGCATATAAAATAAAAACCAACTTTCGGCACTGCGAGACGTCGCAGACGCCCGGAGATTAGTTTTTCGACATAAATACCTTCCTTTGATAAAGTCATTTTCTTGGAAAACCTAACAGTCCGTTCGCGACTATAAAATACGTAAAACTTTTTAACGTACGTATCCTTCGCGAAGGCCAAAACAACGTAAACATTTATCACCTAAAAAGTTTGTTGCTGATCACAACAAACTCGCAACAGTCCTAAACAAACTTAAGTTATCTCGCAGGGATAGCTCTCGAACACCCGACACAAGGGTAATAGCGCTATAAAAGAAATCCAAACTTTTGGTCAGCACTTCCGGGCAACTTAAAAATTGTTCCCGGTGAGATGCTCGGTTCCAACAAGACGAATCGTATAAGCCGAGAACCTATCGCGGATTCTAAATCGGTATGGAATCAGGTTAAAATCGCAACAGGCAAAACGAAAGCCGACTAGTCATCGCATAGCCTCAATCCGAAAGTAAACCTAGGTCTTGCCCTAAACCCAGCACATTGGTCGCAAACGTCTCAAGGCATGAATCGAGATCCTAAAGGCATGTCTCTTCGTCTATATCTAAGCGCTCACTCGATTTACTAAACATCCTAAAACGGGCAAACGAACAAGGCGATACACTAAGGGAAAAAGGAATGCGAGACGACAACTCGCGGACCTCCCTCAATATCAACTCATAATCTTCCCGCTACATTCATACGAATAAAAACACGCTCTTAAAAACGCAAACTGATTTTTATTAAAGCCGCAAAAGCGGCAGGGACTCAGAGCCGCACACGGCCAGTCCAAAAACTATAACGGCCACGCTCGGCCAGACCAAACGGCCTACGAGGCTAGTCTCAAGGCCGGCAAAGGTCCAGATGCCATCGACATCAATATGCTCGATAATTCCTACACAACATATAACTAGACCGTAAAGGTCTTGCTAGGAAACGGGTCNAGCCGCACACGGCCAGTCCAAAAACTATAACGGCCACGCTCGGCCAGACCAAACGGCCTACGAGGCTAGTCTCAAGGCCGGCAAAGGTCCAGATGCCATCGACATCAATATGCTCGATAATTCCTACACAACATATAACTAGACCGTAAAGGTCTTGCTAGGAAACGGGTCATACGAACCTTAAATCCGAAACGAACTATGAAAGACTTGATCCCCTCAAAAGGGTATGTAGGCAGCCTTCACAAGGTGCAGCCCTAATCTTATACGCTTTCCGCTCCCCGGAAAGTGGAAAGATCACTCTTAACGGACCTTTCCAACCATTAATTCCGCCTAATTTAACTAAAACTAGAAAACCACTCGCAAGAACCTTACGCTAGAAGCTCAAGATTCTAGCGAGCTGGGGGGCTAACTGTTGGTGTCGATATCGGTCACGACGGAATCAATGGCTAAAAGTATCCGCAAAAGTAAAAATAAAAATACGTTTTATAAAACTCGAAAGATCGTTTTATAAAACTCGAGAAATCATTTTATAAAACACGAAGAATCGTTTTATAAAACTCGAAGAATCATTTTATAAAACTCGAGGATCATTTTATAAAACTCAAGGATCGTTTTATAAAACTCGAGAATCGTTTTGTTGGTGTCAAAAACCGTAATCTCAAAATCAACATCTACGATAACTTCTGGAATCATTACTTTCCGCAAAAGTCATTTATTAAAACGAAGAGTCGTTTTATAAAACTCAAGAGTCGTTTTATAAAACTCGAGAATCGTTTTATAAAATTCGAAGAATCGTTTTATAAAACTCGAAGAATCGTTTTATAAAACTCGAAGAATCGTTTTATAAAACTCGAAGAATCTTTTATAAAACTAGATAATCGTTTTATAAAATTCGAAGAATCGTTTTATAAAACTCGAGAATTGTTTTATAAAACTCGAAGAATCGTTTTATAAAACTCGAAGAATCGTTTTACGAAACTGCAAAAAACCGAAATAGCCGTAAAACGCGAACTAGTCACGACTACTTCGCCTATTAGCGAACTAAGCTGGCCCAGCTTAGTTCGCCAATAGGCGAACTAAGAGGCACTCGACTAGTTCGCCTATTGGCGAACTAAGCTAGCCCAGCTTAGTTCGCCAATAGGCGAACTAAGAGGCACTCGACTAGTTCCCCTATTGGCAAACTAAGCTAGCCCAGCTTAGTTCGCCAATGGGAGAACTAGGAAGCACTCGACTAGTTCGCCCATTGGCGAACCAAGCCGGCCCGGCTTAATTCGCCGATGGGCGAACTAGAGATTTCCCGGATATCCCGCGCCTCGATCTCCCGCATTCCCGACTCGAAACTTACGACACGGTCACGTTCTGAACCACGACCGAAACATCTCCCGTTCCATCTAGATCCGACTTATCGTTCGAGTTTTACGATAAAAACCGTAAAACTTCGCTTTCTCGATAAAGAACTCGAAGAAATCGTATAAAACGGCAACGGTTAAACGAAACACCGAACATTGCCTAAACTATACGATTTATTCGAGATTTCTCGTTGAAATCATAAAAAAACGCGTTTTTAATAAAAAAACGTCGAGTAAATCGTAAAAAACATATTTTTAATAAAAAAAAAGTCGAGTAAATCGTAAAACCTTACGATTAACTCGAGGAATTTATTAAAAACGATGTCAGATCAGGAAACGATCCCGTAAAAATCAGAAAACGGATTTATCGCGAAACGGTCCGGAAGGACCTAAAACGCGATAAAAACCCATCTCGCGATCTTAACGGAATCTAACCCGAAGATTCGATAACGTTTTGACGGTTTATTCGCAGAAGGAAAAATAAATGTCAAGTTCGAAGATAAAAGGCAAGTTTTCCGCGGAAGAAAAGGAAGGATCGAGAAAAATGGAAAATTCCCGATATAGTCAAATCTGGGCGAAATGGAAAGACCGGATGGCCAAGGCGAGGAGTATATAAGTAAGAGGTCTAGGGCAGAAGGAAGGGACATGAAATCCAGAGCTCTCATATGAGACTTTCACAACTTTTCTAGATTTAGAATTTTCCGCACTTAGAAACTTAGGCTTTTTCTTGACAAGTTCGGTTTCTATGACTGGCGCTCAATTACTAGACGAACTCGCCCAGGAAGTTTGATCTCTTGTCCAGCTCTATCAACTGAACTACATCGACTTGATCCCCGAAAGGGGTACGTAGGCAGCCTTTCATAAGGTTCAGTCCGAAATCATTCAAACCTTTTTTCCTATCTTTTTCCGTTTTTCGTTATTGAGCTGCGACTCGACTAGATCTAGGGTTTTATGTTTGTAACTCGCTGATGGCCCCTGCGGCCAAAGCCTTTGTAATTCCTTGTAATGATCGCAACGCTCTTACGCGAATCGGAAATAAGATCGACTTTCTTTATAAATTCGTTTTATTATGTTTTTCATATTTTTCCGCATTTATTTGGTTACTTGTCGTTGGCTTTCGNCAAAGCCTTTGTAATTCCTTGTAATGATCGCAACGCTCTTACGCGAATCGGAAATAAGATCGACTTTCTTTATAAATTCGTTTTATTATGTTTTTCATATTTTTCCGCATTTATTTGGTTACTTGTCGTTGGCTTTCGCAGAGATCCGGTTCCTCTGGAAAATTAGGGTTTTCCTAAGTTTCCTTATTTAACGGAAATCAACAAGTGTGAATTTCGGTTCCCACAATTATGACTCATTTATGGTCTATACTGCCATGAGTATCCCCCCAACCATGAGAGGTTGGGTGGTACAGCATTCATGAACAAGTATTTTGGAGGGAAAAGGGTAACATACGCTGACATGGAGAAGCAGGTGTTGTCAATGAAATCAAAGCCATCTGAGGATCGTAAGATGATGACCGTTCTGTACTTATTAGCCAGCATCCTCGTCGGAGGCCGGAAGACTGGTGACGCAGCATCACCTGTGGACAGTTTCTTCCTGAATGTTGTTGATGACCTAGATGCGTGTTTAACGTTTCCTTGGGGGCGGTATGCATTTGAACATAACTTGAAGGATGTCTCTAGGTTCTTGGAGAAATCCGACGGGGTTGCGCCAACGAGTTGGGTTTTTACAAGCATTCCTTTGGAGGTATTTTGAAGCTCTCTTTACTTAGTTGTGTTAATTTTAAATTGATGTTAATGTTTATTTGTTGTGTGTTCGTAGTTGTTTGCCTTTGAGGCAATCCCAAGCTTAAGGAACCATTTCTGAGATAATGTGATTGGTGCACGCCCTGATTTCCCGCGGATGTGCAAGATGGAGTACAAACGCAAAACTGGAACAAAGGAATTCAGTCTCAATGCTATGAATGAGAAACTTGGTACTGATACAAAGGTGAGATAATTGTATTAATTCGACTGATGAAAACTCTGTGAAACCATGAAAACTTGGTGACGGGACTTATGAGACTTATGAAAACTTGGTGAAATTAAGGCAGTTAATGTTTTTTTGTGTATTTGTCACAGGATATTGAGAGTATCTTGGTAGCAAAAACAGCTGAGAAGAAACTTCTGGAAACCATAGGGATGGACAAGGAAATTTGTTGGGCCGATGACTTCGATGATGCAGCAGTTGATCGTTGGACGAAGATATTACAGAAAGGCTCGACACAAGTTTTCTTTGAAGAACAGTTCCGCATCGATTGTGAGGCTCGCACAGCAAAGCTTAAAGGTCTCACCGATACAATCGGAGGCTCATCAAATAATGCTCAATCTGGTAAGGCTCATTCAGATTCGGTGGAGGATACTAGACATGAGGCTTTAAAAGCGATGGAAAGTCGGCTTATGAAAGCAGTCAAAGATGCTGTGAAGGATGCTGTGAAGGATTTGAAGAAAACAGTCTCTTCATTGTCTGACAAGGTAACTCTTCTAGAAGACGAAGTGAAAATTCTTTTAGGTCGAGTGGTGATAATCAGTCGGAGGAGAATAAGGAGTCGGACGAAGAGGATGATGTTGATAAGGCATCGGAGGAAGAGGATGGTGGTGATAAGGAGAGTAAGGAGTCGGAGGAAGTGGATGATGTTGATAACGCATCGGAGGAAGAGGATTGTGGTGATAAGGAGAGTAAGGAGTCGGAGGAAGAGGATGATGTTGATGATTACATTCGCGATGTTACAAACGAAGTGCTGAAGGAACATGGTGATGTTCATGATAACATGGATGAAGATACTGCACAGATGATTGTTCATGCTGAGAAGCATGAGAAGGCAGAGGCTGAGAAGGCAAAGAAGGAAAAAAAGAGGGGGAGAATAGATGATGGAAAAGAAGCAGAGCCTTCGAAAAGGCCAAAGGGTTTAGGAAAAGTGAGAAGTCCCATTAATACAAGAAGCCGTCGTTTTAGGGGGGAGAAGGGAGCGGAGGAGGAGGCAGCAGATGAAGAGGTAGCAGAGGAAGAGGGAGCAGGGAAGAAGATCAGAGGTGCAAAGAAAGCAGCTGAGAAGAAGGCAGCAGCTGAGAAGGCAGCAGTTGAGAAGGAGGCAGCTAAGAAGGCAGCAGCTGAGAAGGAGGCAGCTAAGAAGGCAGCCCAGAAGAAGCCACCCCTGAAGCCGGAGAAGAGTAAGACAAAGAAGGTAGGTAAGAAGACGAAGTGAAATCCGTTTATAGTTGTTTTAATGTGGTTGAACTCTATTCGGTTTGTATGACATATTTTAATTTCCGTATGACTTGCATGTTTGTTGGAGTTTGTTGTTTAAAACTTAAGTTACTTAGACTTGTGTGTTTTTAAGAGGGATATTGGGAGAAACTTTCAAAGTTTCACTTCCAACTTAGCCTAACTTCGTAAACCTAATTTTCTTCGAAATTCTCGAAAAAGAGGGAGATTGGGAGAAACTTTCAAAGTTTCACTTCCAACTTAGCCTAACTTCGTAAACCTAACTTCCTTCGAAACTCTCGAAAAAGAGGGAGATTGGGAGAAACTTTCAAATTTTCACTTTCAACTTAGCCTAACTTCGTAAACCTAAATTCTTTCGAAACTCTCGAAGAAGAGGAAAATTGGGAGAAACTTTCAAAGTTTCACTTTCAACATAACATAGGATGAGTTGAATGCCGAGTTCATAACGAATAGTTCATAACGTAACTGAAATAGATAGATGTTCGGGTGAACATAACATCTCATCCATAAATACATAAGATGTGAACATAACATAGAATCCATAAATACATAACGTAATCCGAATCTCATGGAGTGGTAGGATTCGGACGAGTAAGCTTATACTTCAGTTCATACTTCAGTTCGGCAATCTCCTTATCCATCGCATCCACACGCTTCCTTAACATTTTGACCTCTTCCTGGACTCCGAAGACCCATGGTTGATGGAAATGGAAGCCATCATTCTACACGTGAAACGGAAAAGTATCAAAATCTGCACATAAAAAAAACCCGAAAGTATCCCACAAATTACCTCAAAATTTTTGCAAGTGAAGTATTTTCTCCCCGGTAAAGTATCAAAATCGGTTGGATATTTCGGGTCCCGAGACACCTCGTAGATGATCCTACCTCCACAAGGGCATCTGGTCGGAATCCCACACTCAGCATCCGCCACGAAGCCACGCATGTCGAATTCTCTCTTCAAAGCCTTCATCTCCATATATTCCTCGTCTGGATGAGTCATGATTTTGAGTAATCTATAATTCTAGAGAGAGAATGAATAAATGGGTGAGACAGATAACAATGGCTTTAATACATACACGTCTATCTCGATTTTGGGGAAAATTCAAAAAAGCTGGGGGGGAAATGTCAAAAAGCTGGGCGGGAAAAATTTGTAAATGATTTTCGTGCTTAAAGTTTCACTTGGTTTGTAGTTATACAAAAACCTTTTAAGTTTTACTTTTCTGTTTTTTGCGATTTTGTTGGTTTTACTGTATTTAGATGATTAATTTTATGGTTATACCAGCTATATTATGTTTTATATGAACGTTTTAGATGTTTCAGTGTAGAAAACAATTTGTTTTCGTGACATAAGTAACTTTTATAATCCCACAATGTAGTATATACAAAAAAAACATCTAACAATGATGTATTCCCTTCCCAACTGATAGAAAATATGATCCACATTATAAAAAAAATTCAGTCCACGTGATACGGATCTCAGAACATGTTGAATAAGTTACGTCATATTCCTTAAACATGATTAAGTAATGTCATCGCAGGTGTAATTACTCCAAATCAAAAATAATAGCACAAGTTTAATTAGGTTTCACCAAGTTTCACATTATATATCGCAATAACTTTAATTAGGTTTCACCAAGTTTCACATTCACATAACGCATGTTTTCACAAAGTTTTTGAGGATCTCCTCTAGTTTCACCAAGTTTTACATTTACAATCAACTCATGTGTTCACTGTCTTGAGTGCATGAAGTGCCTTGAGTGCCTTGTGTTTCTCGTGATCCTTGGGTGCCTTGAGTGCCTTGAGTGCCTTGTGTGCCTTGTGTTTCTCGTGATCCTTGAGTGTCTTGTGTTCCCTGTGATCCTTCTGTTCCTTGAGTTCCCTGCGAGCAGTTGAAATAGCTTGTCAAGCCAATATCCGGGTTATACTTATTACGACAGGGACGTGCCCGTCTTTCTCCTGCCGAAGGAAACCGTTTTTCCTGATGTCTTCCTTTTTTTCACGTACTCTGGAGGTAAGAGACACTTATCCGCGACTTCTTTTGGAACCATCCAATCAAACATATGAGGGACTGGATATACAGTCCTTCGATACGCCAAAGCCCACACTCTAATGAAGTAATAATCCGAGACGAAATCATACATATCACTCACCTGTATTGGTCTATCATGCTTCAAAAACTTAATGATAGCACCTATTGCATGTCTACACAGGTATTTATCTATATTAAAATTCCTGCAACTGCACGTTTTCTTGTGCAAATCCACCAAATAAGTCTTCCCATCTTCTCCAATAACACGGTATTCAAGCTGAAAAGTGTTCAGCGGAATCACATCAAGTCTTGAACCTTTCGGTGTTCTGTCATGGATTTTGTTCTCCACTAAAGGAACCAATATTCGAGATGCCAGTCCGGCTGCTGCATCCTTCCTATGTCTGTTGAACCACTCAGCCATTTTGTCAATAACTGTATCAAGCATAGGCAATAAAGACATGCTTCGCGCCTTTTTAAATAGCGCATTCAAAGACTCCGCACAATTAGAGGTGTCTATGTTGTACCTTGCACCGGGGAAATGACACTTCGCCCAAGTTTTGACATCGGCAGTATCATCAACATACTTACCACACGCTGGATACCTCTCCCTAAAATCTTGCAACTGCATTTCAAACTCATTCTCTGAATAAAGACATTCAATTTTTCTGAATTGTTTCGCAACTTCGTCCCTCCCATGTCTGACATGACCTTTCACATTATGCGATAGATGCCAGATACAATACCCATGTTTAGACAGCGGATACACTTCAGCAATAGCGTTTATTAGACTTCCATTTCTGTCTGAAACAAACACCAATTCCGTCGAATCTGGAATAACAGTTTTCAGTGTCGTGAAAAATCAAATTCCAGCTTTCTTTTCTCTCCCCATCAACGACACCAAAAGCAATTGGATAATGGTGAAGGTTTGGATCCTGAGCCGTGGCAATAACTAAACAACCACCTTCAACAGTCTTCAGGAAAGTTGCATCCACAGTGATGACTTTTCTCATGAATTCAAACCCTTCAATGGAAGCTCCCAACGCAACAAATAGGTATTTGAACCGCTTGTGTTCATCCAGTAACAAACTTGTTTTTGTATCCGGATTCACCTTCTCTAACATATACAAATAAGAAGGCAATATTTTGTATCCTTTCTCGGGATCACCACGCAAATCCGCAACAGCTTGAATTTTTCCTCTTAAACATGTCGTATACGACACTTCCACACCCAATTTCCTTTTCACCAGACCGAGCAGGGTTTTCGCAGTTGGTGTCTCATATAGTCCCAGATAATCTTTGTGCACTATAGATGCAACACATCTTGGGATAACTTTCATTTTGACTCTAGTACATGAAGTTGCGCGAGAGCATGAATGCATCTTCATGTATGTTCTAATCGCGAACATTTCAGAATTAATTATCTTTGTAGCTCTCACACCCCATTTACAACCTTCAGCTGCTAACCGACATTTCACCACATATCGACTCTTGTCCGAGTTGGAGATACTAATTCCGAAACAGTTCAGCTATGATGCTCTATCAATCATATCTTTCACAGCTTCTTTACTCGGAAATTCTTGTAACAACTCAATACCCAAACCATCTTCCTACTCTTTAACAACTGGAATTTCTTTTGCAACACGTGGGAGCTCAACATAGTCACAAACAGGACGAACACCCATGGAGTTATCCACGTCGCCCTCATTGTCAACGACGTTGTCCATACCAATGCCCCCTTCACCGGCTTCTCCAATAACAACATTAATGCCTCTTTCCTCGGCTTCTCCATTAATAACGTCAATTCCCCCTTCCTTTTCCTCTGCTTCTCTAGTAACAAAATTCTCCACCCCTTCAGCCTCTGGTAGATATAGTTCTGCTTCTTCAACTTCGGGTAATCCACTCGCAAGCTCACTATAGTTCCCACCATATGAGCTTTCTTTCTCAACTACTGATTGTTGCTCCATTACTGGAACTATTTCCATTCCTTTGATGACCTCTACATGCAAAATACTTCTTCTTCCCTCTTTATCCACTGATGTTAGATACACAAACACATCTTCATCATCCAAAATATATGATTGCCTCTTAGGTTCTACTACCAGTGAAATGTAACTCAGATTCAGCATCTTTAAAAATGGATCTATGCTCTTCTTCTTGCATATCCTCTCCTTCAAAAACGAATGAGTGATCTCATCCAATGATGATGTCTTAAAGGATATACCATACAAACGACCATCGCTTGGAATCCATTCATAATCATCACCAGATTTCGCATAATGTCCATCATAGTCAAAGTGTATGTTTGTAGAAGAATAACCCATTATCGGTTGTACCAAATAAAAATTATACAATTAAAGTTAATCTTAGTTATACAATTTTGCTATTCAAGTAATATTAAGTTATACCCTTTTACACATTTTTGTCAAGAGTAAAGTTTCAACACTTTTATAGTATACCACTTTCACCTAATCACCTAATTACACTTTTATAGTCTACTAGTTTCACCCTATTCATTCCAGAATTCAGCTTTGATTCCCGACATTTCTGGTTATTAATCCATTCCAATTCCATAACAATCACACCATCCTACTCCCAAATCTTTCTCGTTCTCCCCTAATCGACAACCCAATTATTCGATATCTACTGTATCCCAACGTAACAAGCAGCATTTTCATTCGGAGCGACTGGTTATAAGATGAATTACAGACCAAGATAATGCTTTACCTGAAGTTTTATTTCACTTGAGTTGGGGATTCATTGATTCAGCATCCAAGCGAGCCGCAGCCTTTACAAATGAAGGTTTGAACGAAATTGAGGAGTGACTACAGCAGAGCTTACTTCGGACAGAACTCACTTCGACAAGCCAAACCGGAAGAGTAGAAACTCAGAGAAGAAGTAGTTAGGAGAGAGAAAAACCACGGTTTGTTTTATTGGTCAACCAGAGCAGCGTTTTGATTGGTCAAGTAGAGAGGGGCATTTTCGACTTTGCCCATCGAAATGAAGAGTATCAGAATAGATAAGAGTACTTCAGATTTCGTAAGAGTATGGTAGATCACTTTTTCCCTCATTAAGAGCATCTCAGCTCTTTTCTCCATAAGAATCCTTAAGAAAAAGGGTATTTCGAATTTTGTAAAGATATTTCAGATTTTTTTTAAAAAAAAAAGAAAAAAAAAACCATTTGCGGGCTGCCACATGTCCTGAGGACTCACAAATAAGATAAAGATTCGATAAGAAACAATCCTTATTTAAGAATTTTAAGAATCGAATCTTTAACTTTTTGTGAATCTACCTATTATTTAATTATTTTCTCCTAAAGACTTCTTTTCGGTTTGGAGACTTCCTCTTAAGGACTTTCACTCTCGTTGAGCCTAATTTCTTGAAAAGAATTAACAACTAGATCGGAAAAGAGGGACACGTAAAGCCTCCTGGGCCCACCAATAAAAGAATATCCTAGAAGACTTGGTTACGGGGAAACCTAATATAAGAAGAAATTGTCTCCTTTCAGAAGCTTGGTTAACTTGTTCAATTCGATAATCGAAAATCGATAGGATTTACGTGATTTGCTTCTATCGAGATCAAAGCACTGGTTTCCTTCCTGATTCACTTTTGATCCCTTGATTTTCGTTATTTAATTGAGAAATCAAAGCTATAGCTACGGGTTTCTATTGATTAATCGTTTGTGTGTATATAAGTTGATTCGATTTCAGCATATGGCTACGCTTAATGAAAAAGTTAAAGAGAAGATCAAATTCAAGTATGAAGATGATGATTATGATGGAGATTCACCGCAATCGCCGTCTCTGGGGTTTATCCCAACCAAAATAGAGCCTAATTATCCAATCATCGACTCAGAAGAAGATTACGTGGATGATGGATTCGATTCAGCTGAACCCATTCAAGAAAACGTCCAAGTCAACTTGAAGAACGTGTTAACTGGTTTAATAGCCATTGTCACTGGAAGTAACAAGGGCCATGATGTTTCATTAGACCACAACACTCCTTCTTCTTCATCCAACGTCTCCTTCCTTGGCTCCTCCTCCGTTTACATACCAAGCGCCCCGCCTCTTTTTGAACCCACAGGGATCAACTACAGTGTTTACAAGGACTTGCTCGAAGCTGAACCTCCTCACTGGCTTCCCGACAGTTCCACTACTACCTGCATGCACTGCTCTTCCCCTTTCACCGCCATCACCTGCGGCAGACATCACTGTCGCTTCTGCGGAGGTATATTCTGTAGGAACTGTTCCAAAGGGAGGTGCTTGATGCCTATTAAGTTCCGTCAAAGGAGTCCTCAGAGAGTCTGTGATTCCTGCTACGAGAGGCTTGATCCTTTGCAAGCTGTCCTCATTAACTCCATTAGTAACGCTGTCCAGGTTGCAAAGCACGACGTTGTCGATTGGACCTGTACTAGAGGATGGTTGAATCTCCCAATTGGTCTTTCCATGGAAGATGAGATATACAAGGCTTCTAATACCTTGAGAGGTTATTGCCACGTTGCCAGATCAGACCCTGAGAAATCCATTCCCCATGCTCTTCTTAGTCAAGCTCAAGGTTTGGCCATCCTAACTGTCGCTAAAGCTGGGGCTTTGCTTTCTTACAAACTCGGGACTGGTCTGGTTATCTCTCGGAGGTCAGACGGGTCATGGTCTGCTCCATCTGCCATACTTTCACTAGGTTTTGGATGGGGCGCACAGGTAAAAACATTTTCTCTCTTTTTTCTTTTTTTTTCCATATTAACACATACCCCCCTCCCTTACTAGACAAGGTTGTCTTGGTCAGGTTGGAGGTGAGCTGATGGACTTCATAATAGTGCTGCATGACTTGAAAGCGGTGAAGACCTTCTGCAGCAGAATGCACTTTTCTCTAGGTGCAGGATGCAGCGCATCAGCAGGACCTATAGGGAGAGTCTTGGAGGCTGACTTCCGAGCTGGTGATAGAGGCTCTGGCCTCTGCTATACTTATAGCCGTAGCAAAGGTTCTCAACTTCCATTATCTATAAATATTGGCCGGACTCAGTAGCTCGATGTTACATAGGAGAATTTGAATAATTTTTACCTGAGAGAAGTTGTGTGTAACAGGGGCATTTGTGGGAGTATCTCTTGAAGGAAATCTGGTGACAACAAGAAGGGACATGAATGTAAAGTTCTATGGCGATCCATACCTAAGCACATCAGACATTCTACTTGGGATGGTGGATCAACCCAAAGCTGCTCAACCATTGTACACTGCGCTCAGAGACCTCTACGTAGGTTTACGTCAGTGATCTCCATTCACATTGCAAACAACTCGTGTATAAATGTCTTTCTCATGTACATATCAATTGTTTCTTTCTAGAACGTATGGAACGTTTTAGCATTTAATTCATTTAAGACTTGGTTTACCTTTTCAAATCATTCGACAGAATGTATGTATATGTGTTATCTTGATCAAAAGTAACAAGGGATTGTTCTCTCGGGTGAACCGAAGAAGAAAAATAAAACCCAAAAGCAATAAACCAAGCTAAAAGCTGAATGCCAGTAGGCACCATTACAAAGACACACCAAAGAAACCCCAGAAACCAAGGTCGGCACTTAACGCACTGATTAGTGATGGGGTAAGAGGCCAAGGAAAACGGTCAGCCTCTGGCTTCCAAATCAAGAATAGAGTGAAGCCATGCTGGGCCTTGTGAGGAGATGTAGGATTGGTACCTGTGGCCAGTAATAACGGATTTAGCAATCATGTTAGCTGCTGCATTCCGTTCAGTGGCTGCATGGCCCAAACTCCAATACTCGATCCGTTGCAATAAGGCCGTGACTTGAGAGGATATATAATGAAGGTTGGGAGGGGACGATAGTGATAGCATGAGCTTTAATAAGTCTTCAGACGAGGTCTCGAAGATGATGTTGTTCTGTCTCATGTTATGCATGCACTCTACAGCCCAAAGCAATGCGATCAGGTGAGCTTCCGTACTAGAATTAATTGAAGAGTACGATCTCCTGCTATGAGCGACGGTGTTACCGTGAGAGTCACGTAAAATCCAAGCCGCTCCACAGTTCCTATGAGCACTAACCCAAGAAGATCCTACGTTACACTTAAGGACCCCATTAGGTGGTTTGTTCCAGGACTTGACTAGTGTGGTCGGCTCAGGGGCATTGGGGGGAAAGTTGGCTGAGAACCAAATATCTGCTTCCTCAAAGGCCAACGACACCATCTGTCTAGGAGACACCACTGTGCTTTTGAAAGCCAAGGAGTTTCTAGCTTTCCAAATCTGCCACAAGACCCATGGGACGGCTCTTCGAGTGATCATCTCCAAGCTGCTATTCTTCATCACACCTATCAAGTGATGAATGTTTAGAAACACCGAGTTCCTGGAAAAACCCGCAGTAGGAATGGGAATATTAGCTAACTCAAGCTTGGCGAGCTTTGTCACACGTGAAGAGAACATGGCAAATGGATTCCACCCCTGACCCACAACACTGACATGTAGAATCCACAGGGATCCCTCTGGTTTGGAGACGTTCTTTCACCGCTAAGGCTCCCGACATGGACCTCCAGAAAAAATGTTTAAGTTTAGGAGGGGATTTAATCTTCCAGATGTTGCTCCATAACTTCTTCTCAACAGGGGGAATAGGTCGATTGTTAGAGGCTTGGAGCTCCACAAGAGTATCCGATAGATGATAACCACTGCGTGTACTGTAGACTCCATTTTTGGTGAAGCCCCACTTGATAGTATCCTCTCTATTCATGGCCGGTTATCTTGATTCTTATATTCATGATTGTTGTTTTCAATACTTTAGACTTCGATGATTAATTGAATGAAAAGAAAAAGAAGAAGAAAAAGAAAAAAGACTAGCATTTGAAAAGAAAAAGGAAAAAGATTTGCATTGCAAACAACACGTGAAGAGGGGAATTTTATAATTTAAATAAATAAAGAAAAGTACAATGAAGTTTAAGGGACAAGCAAGCCATTAGAGGTCTTCTGAGGCTTCTTCCTGTAATTCGAGACGCTACAGTTTTGGCACACATATTCCAACCCATCCGTTTTCGCATAATCCTGTCATATAGTAATTAGTCAGAACACACATGAAGGCTTATGTACAGTGCAAATGCTTGTTTGTTCTTCTAACCTTGAAGGCGCCAAGTCCGGGCCTTCTGTCACATCCGAAATGAGCCCATTCTCCACAGGATCCACAATTCACCCAGTCACCTGCCGTGCTACTGTTTCAACGAGGAAACAAAAAGCTTACATGAGAGAGGGAGAGAGAGAGAGAGAGAGAGAGAGAGAGAGAGAGAGAGAGAGAGAGAGAGAGAGAGAGAGAGAGAGAGAGAGAGAGAGAGAGAGAGAGAGAGAGAGAGAGATGTACCTGCGACATATTAAGCAACATTCTCCATCTACATCATCATGAGCATACTCATACTCCAGTAGATATGTCTCATAGTGTCTTTTCAGCGTATTGCCCACTCCCTGCCACATATAAAAACCTCTTTTAAAACAAGAGTTTCAAGAATAATTCGAGTTTTGAGAGACTAGATAAATCAAATTATACTTACAGTCATTCTGTTAGTGAGAGTGTGGTTCCGCATCTTTGAGAAAACTTGTCCTTTCCAGTTGATCCCATTCCCTACGTGGAACCCTCCACGTGATACAACCTGCCAAAAACTCTCATTAGCACACTAAATTCATAGTGCTTGTGTGGGTTGGGGTGATAGAAACCAAACTACCTCTCGGTACAAGTTAAACAGATCAAGCCGTTTTGAGTTGAGAACAGCATCCGGAAACTCCGCTAGTCCCCCTGGAGGAACAAGCCGGCTATGTCCTCGTATTATCAGAAACTGCATCACATCCCTCAGAAATTCATCCTACATTAATTAAGACCGAATTCATATGAACTCCAAAGAAAGAAACATTCAATGTTCCAAGTGTTTTTTCTTCTTTTTAAGCTAAACCTCTGAGCAAATCTGAATATGCGCTCTTCCACAGTCGTGTTTCTTGAGGGGCAGAGGGTTTAGTGAGATGATTTGTTTCCTCTGGTACGAACCAGAAAAAGCTTTACGGTGAGTTACCGGAGTGCCTCCTGATGCACCATGCTTTTGAGGCATCGGCAAGCTTCCTTTGGTGTGGTCACCATCAAATCTTCCAATTTCAGAATAACCAGAGAAAGGTATCATCTTATGTCGACGGGTGTGAGGTATTGGTCTCAGAGCAGCCATGTTGATTTTCTTCCTTGTAGGTTCACCGTTTTCCTGGATGTTAATTTTTTCACAGGATGCAATCAGTAAAGATAAAAACAGTTCAATACAAAGAATGCTCGTAGACAAAGTGTACTTCCAAATAAACATTCTCTATAGAGGAAGGCTTCATCCTCCGGCGTACTAAACAATACCTTACTTTCTCTGCATGGCTCGGATCTTTTCCTGGTTGGCAGAGGAGGCGTTAGCCAGTGAGGAACTTTGGACAGAAGTAAATCATAACTTGAAGTATCATCAATCTCTTGTCCGAAGAAGAAAAGTAGACGTTGTGCATCATCTTTTCCAAAGGAAGCAACAGACAAACCCTGAATGCTGGCTACTCCAAGGACAACCAAACTGCGGTATGACACATCTGGCGCCAGCTGTCTTAAAACCTACCAAAAGCAAAACATTACCAAGGAAAAAAAAAGCTGCAAAGCCTTCTTTAATGTCCGCTGTGTTGAACGACTGGACGAGATATTACTATCTACAACAATTCTAAGTGGATCAAAGAAAGAAATTATTAACCTGCAGAGCCCATGTTGGGACTTGCATCGAAACTTCACACACGCTTGTCCCACAAGCTATGGAGGCAGATCTCCTAGGCTCAGAGAAAACCCTTTTTGTTTCATCTGAGTTCACCACTGAATGGACTAGTTGGATCTTCTCAACCACCTCGTGTTTTATGTGATTTTCCAGAAGCTAAAATTTACAAAAATAAATAAATCTCATTTCATATGTAATGAAGAGAAGAGCCCAGTTTCTAAAAGATATAGTCCCTTGCCTGATCACTGAAACAGGTCTGCGCGTTTCCAGACACCAGCATCGATATGTGAGCTGAAGAACAGGTCGATATATCACAACGCATGGTGACTACACCACGAGTAAATGTTCCTGCTTGAAGAGGAGGTGCTGGAGCACTGCAGTATTAATTCCGATAGCAAGAATATTAGAAGTTACAAAAAAAAACAAGTATTATGCACAAGTTCATTGAACGGTTGCTTAGCCACGTAAAACACGTACCTAGAACGGTTATGGAGCTTACTTCCTCGCATCTGGAACAACGAAATAGTAAAGTTATAATTTGAAAGGACGAATAGTAGGCCTACTAATGAAAGAGAAGGGAAATTTATTAAAAAACGAGCCAGAGACTCACTTCTATTCTCAAGAGAGCATTGAGTCCATCCACTAACGATTCTAGTAAAAGTGTATCCTGAAATAGCATAAAGAAATACTAACATTTGCTCAAACAAGCAACCATAAGAAAAAGAAATGTGTGAGAGTCGACAACCCACCAGTCTGCATTGTGGCCCACACAAAAGAAACTTTACGGTTACATCTTCATCATATATCTTTATTGATGGGAGGCTCTCTAATGAATTTTCCTCTTCAAGTTCATCGGCTCCCGGTGAAACTACATCAATCTTTGGAGGGTCTCCAAGCAAGTAGGGTCCCATCTCATAACTCATTTTACGATTGTTGTCAAATGAAAGGATGGCACTGTTACTCGTACAATAAAGTCGAAAAGATGCTTCTGCAACCTGGAACGCATCCCATGCATCGCTGCACGAACTGCATTGCCCAGAAACATACCATTGACGACTGACTATATATGTAGACTCAATTTAAGGATTGTTGCAACTTCAGATGTTCGAGTAAACAGTTACCTCTGTATGACTGAAAACAGAGCATGGCGGAAATGGCAGGCTGTGTATTTCGAGAACACATTTTTCCAATAAATAACATACTGAACCCCCTGCAGAAGAAACGGCAAAGCGCCCATGGACAAAATCGATTAGGAGGACCAATACGGAATAATGTATGCTCAAATCTAGCAATTAGGGGACCAACAAGGAAAGCTGTCATTTAAACTATATCTTTCCAAGACTCTTAACATACATAACAATAGATAGCAACAAAGTATGTTGTACCTTAGAGTAGAGTGCTTGAGCTAAATCTTCACCATTGGGGAGCTCAAGGTAGACCTGAAATCAAAGCCTATTAATATATCTCACTGAAGGATCAAACTTAACCAGGAAACAAGAACCTAATAATCTTTAGGGTTACGTTTGATCAGAGGAACTCCTTATCTAAAAAATGTACCCACCGCTGTTGGTATTGCGGAACCAAAGAGAGTGAGCAAGGCATCAGGAGTAGAAAAATCAGTACAACCAAACACTAATGGACCAACTTCATCACTATCTCCACTCTGCTCCCCTTGCAAGTAGACAATATCTGGAGCTGAAGAGTTAAACGCAACCTGGAACTCCTCGGAAGTAGGATTATTCAATACCTGAAACTACAACATGACCATATATATATATATGTCTTACCATCTCCATAAAATTCAAACAACGCAAGTGTCATCAACTAACTAACTAACGATTCTAGCAAATCAAAGATATGAAATCTTACCTTGATTCGCCCTGAAGACGAGAGATCCGGAAAAGGGTAACTGGGTTGAGCTTTGTGGTTATCGCTAAGCTCTCCCGAGACAAGAGCCAAAACATTACAAGGGTTTCTCGGAAAGGACTGACTATGAAACATCATTCAAAGCATTACCAAACTTACTCTCTCTCAAAAAGATGACAAGAGGAAATCAATCGAACAAGGTACGAAACCCTAATTTCGAAGGAAGAAAAAAAGAGAGACTCAGAAGGAAACCTAAAAGAGGAGGCCCATCATTCAGGATTACAATTTCTCCGTGGAAATAGGAAGCAACTTGATGATAGTAAGATCAGGACACACACGAGCAAAAAATAATAGGGATCTGAAGAACAAAACAGTTTTTACAATATTGAAGCGCTAATTAGTCTACAGTGTTTTGTTTCACATCGAAGCCCTAAAATAATTACCAGAATTAATCTATTGGGCAACTTACAGTTCTAGCTCAGACTAATTTCGAAAAGGTTTTGTTTTGTTGTTTTTGTTAAACAATCTTTCATTAATCAATCAATACTATTAAAAGAGAACCACTATTTTTATCTACTACGAAGTAGTCATGTAGGACCATTTCATTAATTACTTAGTATGACATATCTTCTCTATTAAAAGAGAAGTACCCATTTCATCTACTATAGAAGAGTCATACTAGATCCATATATTCAGTTACATTGTTTTGATTATTTATATTAGTTTATTTGATTTATA
>CAKOAT010320710.1:105110-137149 GCA_932364175.1 Eruca vesicaria subsp. sativa
AACAACTTAATACATAAGAAATATCTTATTTTCTAAGAATATGATGCTATTAATATAAATTTGTTTTAAAAATATAATAAATTATATATAAAATTAGAGAAATTAGGATAAAATATCAAAAATTCCCTAAAATCATGGAAAATATGACAAATCAACAAGCATTAAATTTATTTTTTAAATAATTGTATAGATTTTTTTTACAATTTTACATGTTAATTTTAAATTTTATAATAGAAAAAATTATTTTCGAGATAACAGCATAATAAATAAGAATTAACTTATTTTCTAAAATATCATATTGTTAATATAAATTAGTTTTAATTATATAATCAATAATAAAAAATTAGAGTAATTCTGATAAATGATCAAAATTATCTAGGAACATGAAGACAAATCAACAAATTCACTTTTCAAATAATTGCTTTGATGATTTATATTTAATTATTAATTGTATAATTTTTATATCTTAATATCAAGTTTTATAATAGGAAATATATTTTCAACATAACAACATAATACATAAGAATTATCTTATTTTATAAAAATATAAAATTATTAATATAAATTCATTTTTATTTTATGATAAATTTTATATGAAATTATTAAAAATATGACAAATAATCAAAATTATCTAAATTATGGAGAAATTACAAATCAGATAATTCACTTAAATTTGCAAAGTGATTTTTCGCAACGGAGCTTCCACGTTAAAAGTTGTAGTGATTAATATCGTTTATACCCTTAATGGATAAAATATATAAATCAGCCAAAAATTTAAAAAACGAGTTTATATTTATTTGATTAGATAAATGATTTAAATTAATAATAATGATAAGAATTATCCGTAATTTAAATATATATTTAAAAATAAAATAAAATAAAAAGATAATTCCTATATATATTGTGTTGTTATCAGAAAATATATTTAATTAACATATAATCAATCATAAATTAGAAACAAATTTCACTGATTTGATGACTATTATTATCTAAAAATAGTTGATATTAATAAACTATAAACTAAAACTGAATTAATATATAAATAACAATAAATTAATTATATTTAAAAAGGTGAATTTGCTGATTTATCATATTCTCCATGATTTTATGTAATTATAATTCTTTTATCATGTTTTTATGATTTTGATTAATGATTAATTATTATCCTTAATTAATGACTAAATAAAATTATTCTTATATAATAATGAACCGTATATTAATTAGATTTACTACCCTTAATGACAAGCAAACATAAACTTAATGACTAATTGGATTTATTACTATATAATAACTAATTAGATCTATTACTATATAATAATTAGAAACAAATCTTATTTGTCATGTTTCTTATGATTTGATGATTATCATTATCTAGACTAATGATTATAATAAATTGAATTATTAATTATATAGTAATAAATCTAATTAGTCATTAAGTTTATGTTTGATTCGCCATTAAAGATAGTAAATCTAATTGTCATGTTCTTATGATTTATTACTATATAATGACTAATAGTTATTACCATTTGACCAAAAAAAGATTTATTACTATATAATAATTAAAAAATTCATTACATAATTAAACATAAGTAAAAAACGAATTTCAATGATTTTAGATTTATCTTTATCTAAAACTATTTTATATTGGGTTATAAAATCTTTATTAACCTTGAAATATAATTATATTTTTAGTAATGTATCATTAATTATAAATTAAAAACAAATTTCATTTATTTGATAATCATCCTTATTTAATTTTTTATATTATATCTTTATCAACATTAAAAATAATTATATTTAAAATAATTATATTTGTTAATATATAATTAATTATAATTAAAAACGAATTTCATGAATTTGATAATTATCACTATCTATTTTTTTATAATTCTGTTATAAGTCTGTATTAACCTTGAAAATAATTATATTTGTTAATATATATTTAGTTATGAAAAAATAATTCGCAAAGAATTTATGTATAGATAGTTTACATTACTAAAGATAATTTTATTATACTTTTTTGTTATGTCTAAAAATGATATTAATTTATTACTAAATATTTTAAATTTATGAATATTTTCACATTTAATTTGTGTATGACAATTATTTATATGATGATGAAAAAATTTATATATAGAAAGAATTTGTTTAGATTATTATTAAATATTTTGAGTGTATGAACAATAATTTATTATAATTTACTTAAACTGATTATATTTGAATATAGATATTAGGAAATTATTAAGCCCGCAAGTGCGGGCAAAACACCTAGTGTTTCTTTTATTTTCTTGTATGATGCACACGTCATTCGTAATAGTTAGAAGGATTATGGAAAATTAGACATATCATTCTATGACGTTAAAAAGGTTTATAAACTAATTATTGAACTATTTATAAAGGTTTGAAAACTGATTTGTAAGGGTTTATAAACTAATTCAATAAGGTTACTAAGTTAATGTATAAAAAGCTTATAAAATGATTCATAAAGGTTTATAAGTTAATTTAGAAGAGTTTGTAAATTAATTTATAAAGGCTTATAAACTAATTTAAGGGTTTAGAAGTTTTTATAAATCTTTATAAATTTATTTTTTATTCTTATGGATGTTTTATAATCCCTAATAAATGATTTAAACACCTTTATAAAATGCTTTAACTTTATAACTTAATTACCTTTAGAATTTACAAGTCCTTATAAATGATTTTATAAACCCTTATAAATAATATTATATATTCTTATAAATGATTTATAGATTATAATAAAAAAAATTCTATATATTTTTATAAATTATAAACTCTTAAAATGGTTTAGAATTTAGACAAAGTCTTTTACAAATCATTGCAAATGATTTATAAATATTAATGGTTCATAATAAGTTTTATAAACTATTATAAATGGTTTATATACAAAACTATTGTATATATTCATATGATTTATTTTATAAACATTTATAAACAAACATGAATAGCTTTATTAATCATTATAGATACGTCCTTCTTGCAAATACAATTGATCCATCGAAGAATATATAAATAGATTGAAAGATGGATCAGACTAAATGGTGTATTTCTTGGCATATGTGATGAGCATTTTGGTTGTAGTAACTGGCAAGGCTTAGTATGCACAATATATGAGGTGCGAGGTTAATTTTTTGGTAGTGTAAATGGTATGGACTTACAAATAATTTTACATATCTTTATAAATTGTTTTATAAACCTTTATAAAGTTGTATAATCTTTATAAATTGTTTTTATAAACATTTATAAATTATTTACATATCCTTATAAACTCTTATAAATTATCATACAAACCATTATTTAGGTGGCATTATAAGCTTTTCCTTGTTACGACATCATTCAAGAGACCGGCTCTGCATAAAAGAAAAAAAAATTTGTTATAGATTTAATAACTTGTTTTATAAGCCTTTATAAATGGTAGAGACTTACAAATAATTTTACATATCTTTATAAAATGTTTTATAAACCTTTATAAAGGTATATAATCTTTATAAATTGTTTTTATAAACATTTATAAATTATCTACATACCAATTATAAACCATTATAAATTATCATACAAACGATTATAAATTGTTTTATAAACCTTTCTAAATAGTTATAGATTCTTTTAAATGATCTAGGACCTTTTAATTGCTCTCTAAACCTATTATAACTTGTATACATACCCCTTATAAACTGAATATAAAATTATAACTATATAAGTTAGTTTTATAAATGGTTTATAAACCTTTGATTCCTATGTTTCTTGTACTTCACGCTTCTTTCTTCTTTGTAGCTTTTTCTCTACTACTCTTCTTTGCTCTTCTTCTTCTATTCTCTTACTGTTATTTCTTGTTTATGATTTAATCAAGGATCCAATATCCAACAGAACCTACGAAAACAGTAGACCAAAGTGCATATTGAACTCATCTTCAGTATAAAAATCAAACATTAAATCCAAAATAATCGGATAGAACAAACATCAGCAACAGAAACAGATAAGCACACACACATGTAGATGTAGACAACAAGGGGACTAGCGCAAAAAAAAAAAAATGTTGAGAGTAGTATTTGAACCAACGCCCTTTCAGAACAGAACCTTAGTATGGCGCCTTAGACCAACTCAGCCATATCAACTAAAGAAAATGATCAAACCAAAAAAAGTACCTTCCATGTGTAGTTCATGAAGATTCCATCACACAAGTCAAAGAATGGTTTGTTCCTCTCATTCAATTGATCTTGACATTCAAGATCACCACAAACAGTGACACTGTCGTACCTGCAAATTAAAAAAAAAAAAGTGACCAGATTCAAAATGGTATACCAAAAGAAAGAACTTTGTAAACAACAACTCACCATATAACCAAATCCACAGGCGTAGATAAATGCAAGACTTTTGTTAGATGGCTTATGAACATGAAGCTTACCAGTTCATATTGCTGGTGCAAACTCTCTGTCTTTAAATTGTGTTTATCACTATTGCAATGTAAACAAAGAAAAGCAGACGAATAAGAATCCTATACACCATATTTTACATTTGTGATATCATGATAGTAGACTACATACATACCTATCTTCCATCCAGGCAACACTGTATAAGTCGCCTAAACAGGTCTCATACTCGGACAGTACACTCGTATCCTCTCCTGGACAATAAGTACCCCAGCTGCTTTCTTCTGCATTTGATGCAGTTGTCGCGTAAATGTTTAAACCTTCTGGTAAAAGACCTTCGAAGATACATCGAGACTCACAAGCCTCAAGATAAAACACCTGCAAAATCAAAACATAAAACTCAAACTAAAATCACAGGCACCTGAAAAAAGAAATCTTTTTCATAAGATTCTTGAAATTGTACCAAGCTCTTATATGTTCCAGAAGCATGTTTTTTCTTCAATACATTGTTTAAATCGTTTGCATATAGAGCCGGAGAAGTTGGCATCCCTACAAACAACCATGGAGACTTGAATCATTAAACTTTATTGTCATCATATCAACTTCGTTGGTTTAACATGAGAAACAAAACAAGTAGGTAGAACTCACCAAGCACTCCCGGGCCACCATGATCACTATAGTATATGAAGATATGATCGTTTGGACCACTGTCTACAACCTTACCACTTCCTCCTTTAAGAGCTGTTTTATTTCCAAGAATCACAGCAAATAGATTACCAACGTTAACATCATATCCAGTGTAATCCTGCCACAAGCAGATCCCAAACAATTAACTCAATGGATCCACAATATAACTACATATCTAAAAACGAGAAAAAACAACCTTGGGAACTCCACTATAAACATCATCTCCGTTAGGACTGTTAATAATGATTCCAGGTCTTGGGTTCTCTTTGTTCTTTGCGATGTCATCAAACATGAACACTACAATATTCTCTTCTTTCACTCCACCTTTTCTCAGGAGCTGATACGATTGGTGATTGATCCTAAACTACATAAAGAAAGGAACAGAATCTAAACTTCCTATTTCAACTACTTCACGTTCCCTCTCTTCCCTCCGTGACCTACTACTGCTTCTCCTCTCCCTATCCTTCTCCCTCTCTCTCCTCTCTCTGCTCTTCTCCCTATCGCTCCTCTCCCTCTCTTTGCTACTCGGGAAAATTGTCATTTAAATCACCAACTTTCAAATTTTGGTTGAAATAAAGCACCAACTTTCTCATAAGCCAAATAAACGCTCAACTTTTGTTGACAAGCCATTTTAGTCACAAACTTTTGTCGACCATACCAATCTAGTCATATCGTCAGTCAACAGTTATAGTTGACTAACGGTATGCCTAAAATGACTTTTAAAGTTGGTATTTTTTTGGCACAAATATAAATCAACAATTTTTCAAAATATTGGCTTTTAAATATTGAAACTTTTAATAACTATAACACTAATAAATAAAATTGTAAATAAAAAATAAATTCCATTCAAAAATATAAACATAGCTCAATGTAAAACTATTAATTAACATCTCCTTAATTGAGTATTTTAGTTAAAAATGATTATATTTCTTAATTATTTACGATTAATTTTTAAAAAATATTTTTATAATCCTACACGAATTATGTTTTATAATTTTATTGTCAAAAATTTGTTAGTAAAATATTACTTCAATTCTTGATTTTTTAAACAAAATGAGTTATCGGATAACAAAAAGAGTTATCTATTTTAGTGAAGCTTATTTTTTTTTTTAAATGCAGAAAACCTCTTGTAAAAATTTTATAGAAAATATATAGATTTGTTTGAAGATCTTTATCATAAACTTAAAGAATCATGAATAATTCGTTAATCGATGACTTTTTTCATTTAAGAAAAAATAGTTGAATTAATATTTCATCAACAAACTTTTGAAAATAAAATTATAAAACATAATTCAAATAGGATTATATAAATATTTAGAAAAAATAATCGTAAATAATTTAAGTATTCTTATCATTTTATAACCAAGATACTCAATTAATGTATGTTAACTAATTATTTTACATTGAGTTTTATTTATATTTTTTATTGGATCTTTTATTTATAATTTTATTTATTAGTGCTTCAGTTATAAAAATATTTTTACAATATTTAAAATATATCCAATATTGTAAAAAAAAATATTGATTTATATTTGTGCCAAAAAAACATCAACTTTGAAAGCCATTTTAGGCCTACCGTTAGTCAACTAAAACTGTTGACTAACGATATGCCTAAATTGGTATGGTCAACGAAATTTTGTGACTAAAATGGCTTGTCGACAAAAGTTGAGTGTTTTTTTGACTTATGAGAAAGTTGGTGCTTTATTTCAACCAAATTTGAAAGTTGGTGATTTAAATGACAATTTTCCCTTTGCTACTCCTCTCTCTTTCTCGGCTCCTCTCCCTCTCTCTATCTCTCGACCCTCCCCTAATCTCATCCCTCTCTCTTTCTTTATCTCGGCTACGCCATTGACTTAAAGGACGCCGTTGTCGGCGAGTAGAGACTCCGCGGTCAGGTCCCAGAGGCGGAGCTCGGCGTCCCAGCTTCTGGAGATGACAAATTGGCCGTCGGAGGATGGATTTATCACGGGAGGCTGAGACGATGTCGCCGTCGATCGGCTTTGATTTAAGCGTTGATGAACACGTCAGATCGCCGTGAGAGAAAGAAAATAGAAGAGAAGATAGGGAAGGATTATATTGTATTTTGTCATTAATGAATTGTGTATTTATGAAAATGTCCATATAAATAATTTTTAATTCATGTATTATTTAAGAAAGATAGGATATGAGAAAGTTTTACTAATTCAGAAGATATTAGTGAAAAATATTTTTAACTTAAAATTTAATATTTTTATTATAAAATAATATGTTGATAAAATATAAAAATATAAAAATACATTTTCTATTAATAATTTTTAATAAAAATTAAAAAATAAAGAATATTATATATTAATAATGTTGAATAAAAACCTACACCAATTAGATTATAAATTTACACAATATATAACATAAAAATATAAGTTATATATTTTAAACATTTATATTAATATTAAATAATTTTTTAAACGAAAAATATACCCGCACGAACGTGCGGGCAAAAACTCTAGTTAATAATTAAAAGCTTTGTTGTGTTACAAAAAATTAAAGGGAAAATTTGGAAAAATGTATTCAAATAAAATTTATCTTGAAAACTACACTGTTTTTAGCATTTTGAAAACGAAATGAATAATTTATCCAATCTAAATGAAATGTCTAACTTATCCAGTTTAAATTTTTATAATTATCTTTATATCTATATTGATAATTTAATGAAAATAGAAATAACTTTGAAACTATGCAATTGAGAAAATAATTTTAAAAATAAATTCAAGAGAAATTTTCTAAAATGGATTAAAAATTTTATCACAAATAAAGACCTTAAAAATAAAAATGAGCAAAATAGATTTAAATATTTTATCAAAAAAGTAAATATAACTGGTTCAAACGCAGAGGTTGCGGTTGTGAGAATTTGCGGATGTGGGTGATTGTGATTTCATGTGGTTTTAAAAGATTTGTATGATTGGTACTACAATTACAAATTGGTGCGTTTGGGGATATTTATGACTGGTTAATTACCAAATACAGTAGCAGTTAAAATATAAATTAAAAATATTTACAATCTTGTATAATCATAAAAATACCAAAATCATAATATTATAATAAATATATAAATTATAGTTATAAAGTTATAGTTTAAATTTTTAAAAATTATTGAATTTTTTAATTTTTTACTAATATTAATTATAATATAATAGATATATTTTAGTATATTTATAATTCCAGTTTAAGAAATTTATTGAATATTTTTCTTTTTTTTTATTTATATTGTTTTCTTAAAAAGAAAAAAATCACCTTCTCGCAATTATCCGCAATCGCAAACGTTAGTTGGAACCAGCTTTTGAATTTAAGAGGTTTAGAGCTCTTTAAAGCGGTTCAGAGCGGTTTGAGTGATTGTTGCAAAATGGCAACAACCACTACGAACCGCAAAAGTTGCGTTTGCGGGTGATAGCAGGGAAACTAGTCAAGCCCTTATTGATATTAAGATTTAAAGTTAAGGAGTGAGATTTAGGGTTTAGGATTTCAGATTTCGGTTTAGAGTTTAGGGTTTAGAATCGAGCAGTAGAATTTTGGGGATAAGATTTTAAATTTTTAAAAATACCAAAAAATTCAAATTTTCAAGATAAAAGATACTATTTTGGTCATTTTAATTTTTGAATTCTATTTTTGTAACTTTTAAAAAGTCTATTTGAAAGGATTAGCCTAAATTCAATAACAAAAATCTCAACAATATCTATTAGAATCTAACACTATTAAAAGTTCTTATTCTAGAGTAGTTAGGCTGTCCACGTCGTCAGATTTATTCAGCCAATCAGGATGTGCTGTTCTGAGCCAAGTTAGCACACGGAATTGATTATTTTTGGGCTCTTTTATTTTCTTTTTATTTTTTTTTGTTTGAAACAGAATAAGGCCCGTTAAGCCCAAAGGAAACCTTAGAAACCTTATCACATCTTCTTTCTCTCTGGAGAATGTTTCTTCTCTGCTTCTTCACTGTTTCATCTTCTCAGCCGAAGTCGATCCATCGACATCACTTCGTCTCTCCATCTCTGTACAACAGCCTATTGATGAACTTGTATGATTCTTTTTTAACCGTTACTTTACCAGTAATCTATCGTACAAGTTATTATGCAAGTTATTGTGTGAATTTGAGTTTGTATTTTACGTTGTAAAATCTACTTTTCAGAAAGGTGAGAATATCAAAGATAAAGAGTTAACTATGGTGATTATAGTTTATGGTAGTGGATATCTAAATGTGTAGCGGATTGGACTTCTTCAGATTCGGATCGATTTCTATTCTTTAAGTGGAGATCTATGTGATTAGGCTCAAAATCTAGATTTATGGTTTTCAATTGAATTGATGAGTTTCAGAGTTTGTTGTTTAATCAGTATGAAGAACGTTTGAAAAGGAGATGGAAAGGCATGAGTGTATATCTTGGAGTTTCATTTCGTATTGCAATTTGTTTACGGCTGAATGTTGCCACTATTTTTATCCAAAATCATGGAGAAATCAGATTCGTGTGAGGAGTAACGTTACCTAGAATTTTGAAAGAGTGAAATTGCACATTACTCTTCTAAGAGTATTTGAGGTACATTGATATCTTTGCTCTCTATATATTCTGGTTTTTGTTCATTTCTGGTATTATTTTAAAAATCTTTTATGAAACGTAACTTGAACAGGGTTTGGATACACTTGGGAACACCAAGTGGAGGGTTAATAGGAAAATACTTGATGTAGTTGAAAGGCTCTGGGTTGATGTAGGCAACATTGCAGGCTTGGTTAATTGGGAAGCTGTAAGTCTGGCTAATCTACAAAGTCATACTTTTCAGTGGTAGGTGTATGATGTTTTCTGTGTTCTATTTTTTGTTTGCTGTTTAGGTTCCAATTATTTGTGTGGAGACTAAAGGTTGTGAAGATATCATTTCAATTATTCGCAGTGGTTCAGCAGCTGAAATTGCTTTTGCATCAATGCAAAAGAAAGGGTTGCTGGCTCCGCGCAAGTCCAGGCATCGGTTGACACCTAGAACTGTCAAATTTGCAGCCTTGCATGTTCTGCCTCTTGAGGGGAGTAAGGGCCTGACACTGTTCGAACTTGCCGACAAGATACAGGTACATCTATAAATCTATATATGTTACTGTAATTGAAAATATTTCATTTTCTTATTTTTTATGGTTTTCTTTTTAATAAATCTGGACTTCGGGACCTGAGCACAAGCAAGACATCAGAGGCTTCAGTCTTTGTTGCATTAGCAAGAGAAGAAGCATGGGAAGAGATTGAGAATGTTGGAATCAAGTGGAGTACTGAGTTGGGGAAGGTCGAGGAAGAGAAACGTGGTGTGCAAGGAAGTAGAGATGAGAATGAGCCAGAAGTTTAGGAGGAACCGAAAAGGGAGAGGTGATGCAGTGTGGGAGGAAGAAGGGCTTTTTCCGGGTAGTGACTATAGCAAACAAAAAAGTTCACTTTGTGTGTGAAGGTGGCTTGGTTGGTGCAGAGATGTGGGTGAGGGAAATAACACTTGTGACGATAAATGCTATTTGTAGGATAACTCAGTCTCAGAGTTAACGTGTTTCTTTTTCGTATATAAAGACGTTTTGAGAAAGTGAGCGTAGTGTGCTTATATTGTATTGGGGTGTGTGTTTATAGTTGTTGGGTTTGCAGAGGAAGATTGGTCAGTGAAGTAACTGTATATTTGTGAAAAAGCTCGATAAATTTGAGATTCTACAGCATAAAAGTCATGTATCCTTTTTAGACAAAGCGTTATACAAGAGAAAATGGGGAAGTCAGCACTTTTGTTTATGATTCACAAAAGCAACAACCATAACCAAAAGAGATCTAACTATATTAAAAGGCCTAAATAAGCCAAGGAGAGGGTGTCCACATCCTCAAAAATAATCAACCAATAAGAAACTTGTGTTTTGCCATGTCACACCCGATTTGGATGATGTTGGGCTGCTTTTTTTTTTAATTTTTTTTTGTTCAGTTTGGTTTGTTTGTCTGGCCCATCAAAATGACATCTGCGACTCATGTTTTTTTGGTGGGATTATGACATCTGCGACTCATGTTTCATACCCCACAGGTGAGTTTGTATGATCATGTAACATCAAGAAACTTTTCTTTCTGGCAATTGGTTCTAAATTTTTAGAACTGTTTATTAAAAAGATATATTAGGCGTGTGAACTTTAAATAAAAGAATCTATCTGTTAAAGAAACTTATGACTAAGTCCCAACAAAAGACAATGTAAAATATCCTGATAAAAAGTAAGTAACAAAAAAAAAATTAGATAACTTATACTAAACAAACAGATTAAAATATTTATATCAACATAATAAAAATAGACACATTTGCATTAATAATCTCAACAATCTTATAAGAAAATTTAGTCATCTGATGAAACTGATTCTTTGTCTTTTACATCAAACAAATTCAACAAAAAATAATAATAATTTTTTTTTTAAATTACAAAAATAACATTCCATATATTAGTTAGAATAAAATCCTTTAAACTAAAAACAAATGATTAATCATAGGATGATATATTCGTTGCCTTGGCGACCGTTCTCTTCATATACATTTGCGTTTAATGAGATATACAAAATTAGACATTCAACACACAATTCATTCCCCTATTTTCCTCACATTTCATACTACACTATGACTTTCTCGCCTACACTAGCATATTATATGGTTTTCCCTTCATAACAATACAAGAAACATTAATCCGAAAACTACAACAACACATATATTTATCAATATCTCTGCGCTTGCACTGAGCTACGCCCCTAATATTTATAATGATTGGGTATTAGATCTAAAGAAACCAAATATTATAGGACATAAAGGATATTCACAAATATTTTTTTATTATTATTTCAACCAGTTATTTAAATACATAAGTTGGTAACAAAATAAAGACTATTATGCAAGTTGAATAAAAAATCTCAACCCATGAAAGTTTATATACTAGATTATCATTTCCTTTTAAACAAAAAATATTCATTTTCTCAAGTTCAAATGACTATCTTTTCTTAAATGTATAATTATGGTGGTCACACAAATTTCTATGTCTTTATTAGAAAGTTATATTTTGATCTATTCCATGCATACAATTTGGTTCATATATCATAGTCTTTGGAAATTTGATAAACAAAAAAAATTAAGCTGGCATTATTATTTTAAAATGGTTAAACAATAAATAACAACTTCAGTTAAATATGTATATGATTTTTGACATAAGTTCATAAGAAAAATATGTCTACTAAAATGATTTTGTTATTTGTTATTAAAAGCGATGCTCTGTAACAAGAAGTGTTTTAAAAACCGGAACCGGCTGGTTGGATCATGACTCTCTCTCTCTTCTAAAATTTTTTGAGTTGTGCTAAAAACCAAAAAAATCGGTTTAAGAACCGGTTACTCGCTAAAACCGATGCTCCAGTTTGATATTAAATCCTGGTTTTTTCAAATTCAATTTAAAAAATGCAAATTTTTAAAAAACTTTCATAAAAGCCTGTATTGTTTTAATAACTATTTAAATAAATTATTTTTCATTATATTTTATATTTTTTGAAGTTTTCATTTTATTTTCAAATCATTTTAGATTTAAACAATGATAAAAAGTCTTATAAAATAATTTTATATTTATACATATATATAGATACTTAACATAAAATTAAATTAAATTTACAACCCAGTTGGACTGGTGTGACCATTGACCTAACTGCAATGTCAAGTTAATGTTCGGTTTGGTATTCAAAAACATTGATGGAAAGGATAAATTAATATCATCCAGTTTATAAATAAAATGAATAAATAAAAATTATTCATAACAACAAAATATATACAATATTAAATTTATATAATATCATTTTTAAATTTAAATAAAATTCATTAATTTTATATACTTAATTTTCATATTTTGATAGTAATTATTTTATACCAACATTTTGAAGATAGAAAATATAAAACTACAGATTAAAATATCACAGTAATTATTATTTATTTATACCAAAAATAAAATGAGGGTTCTATTAAAAAAACAAGAAAATCTATATTTTGTAAAAAAAATTCTTCATTATTAGTATTACTTATGAAACTCTTACTTGCATCAACTACAATAATTTTGTCAATCATTATCTTTTTCTATTTAATTTAACATTCTCTTTCTTCTGTTTTTAATTATAAATTTAATTATACAATATATTATATATATAGACAATATGATTGGAATGTTTTAAGAGATTAGCCGCGCGTAGCGCGGCCAAAAGATCTAGTATGCTATAATGATAAAATATGTCACTACCACTTATTTTCTTGTTTTTCATTTTTACTCAACGCATAGGCTATTAAAATTTTTCTTTTTAACATGTTTAGTATTTTCTTTGATTTAAAATTATGATCTCCTTCTCCCTTTATTTTTCTTTTACTTTGTTTTAGAACTGCATATTTCATGTATAACAAGAAGATTTACACAATCATATATTTAAAAAAAAAAAAATCAAATGTTGTCTTTACATCTCATCAACTTCTAAAGTTTAATCCAAGTAAAGAAAAATCACCTATATAAATGATGGACGAATATCAAAGAAAACACAATAAATTTTCAATCTTTGAGAATTCTTCAAAATTTGGAAGATTCATAAGACCTAGATCTTGGTATAGTAAATACAGACAATAAGTAACGTTAATGGTATAAAATTTATCAAAATAAAATATAGATGCATCCGTAGAAAGGATTTATACATTTATACATTATACATTTATACATTATACATTTATACATAACGCTTATTCACTTATAGATTGAATGCATAGAAAAAAATAATTTATAAATTGATCCAATATAAAATGCTAACAAACTTTTATGATTAAGGAATATAAATTACACTCTAACCCATTGTACGAATTTTTTGTTTGTGTAAAATTAATAAACTAAGCCAAACTGAAAAGGTAACAAAATGTAAATGTTTTTTTTTTAATTATTAATTGGTTTTTGAGATATTAATATGTATGTATTTCAAACATATATTTATCTCAAAAATAAATAATTTCAGCTTTAGATTACTATTATTATTATTATTATTATTATTATTATTATTATTATTATTATTATTATTATTATTATCTCCTATATATTATTTGTGAAACATTA
Organism: Eruca vesicaria subsp. sativa; assembly: GCA_932364175.1. Taxonomy (NCBI): domain Eukaryota; kingdom Viridiplantae; phylum Streptophyta; class Magnoliopsida; order Brassicales; family Brassicaceae; genus Eruca; species Eruca vesicaria. The sequence continues at coordinate 119,307 of CAKOAT010320710.1, forward strand.
CAACATTTGAGGTAGCCATGTGTCATCACCACAATGATTCTTAGAATGCTTAGAGAATTAGGTTGGTCCATATAAATATATAATAAGTTTTTTTATTAAGCTAACAATAATTNTATTATTATTATTATTATTATTATTATTATTATTATTATTATTATTATTATTATTATTATCTCCTATATATTATTTGTGAAACATTACAACATTTGAGGTAGCCATGTGTCATCACCACAATGATTCTTAGAATGCTTAGAGAATTAGGTTGGTCCATATAAATATATAATAAGTTTTTTTATTAAGCTAACAATAATTAGTTATTAATGTTCTTTCTTCTTTCCTTAAATAAAATTCCAGAATCTCCTAATATGGCTAAGTATATATGACAATTAATGATTTGGAATAATAAATATTTGACAAAAAAATAGTATATCCCTTAGCATTTTTTTTAATTTTAAAATATTAAAATAAATTAAACTATCGCATTAACCACATACTAAAAAAAATAGATTTTTTCGTATATGTTATATTTTGAATTTTGAAAATGATTATAAATTACTCAAACTGTTAAAAATTTCACATTAAAGTTTTTGCTAAAATGTTTCTAATGACAAGAAAAATAATTACAAAATCATATAAGTAGCAATTCTCATTTAATATTAATAAATATTAAGATTAAAATAATATTAACATATATATATATATATATTAAACCAAGATTAACGTATATATATTAATATCTTTTAAATTAAACTATATATCATATAAAATAAATAAATATTTTTTTGAAAATTGTTTTTGATAAAAGCTAAAAATTATTGAAAATTTTAATATTTAAATTTTAAATCCTACATAGAGTTTAAAAAAAAATTATGAAAACTATTAAACATTCCATAATGAAGGTTTTATTATCAATGATTTAAAGTTTTTGTTATAAAAAAATAAAAATGATCAAAAAACAATATGAATATAAAACATAATTTAATAGATATTCATATTAAAAATATGATATATATATATATATATTAATATCATCTAAATTTAATTATATATCACATAAAATAAAAAATAACAATTATTTGGATTAATAAAATTTGTTTATGAGTCTGCACCAATTTAATTATAAATATAATAATTACAGATTTTTAATTTATTTAATATATATTTATTATATTTTATAATATGTAAAAATATATAATTTTAAAATAATTATACATAATGTTCATACCGCGAAAGGCGCGGTTCTTAATCTAGTTATTATTATTATTATTATTATTATTTCACTAAATAGTAAAAGTGTCATATCCCATATAAGAAAGTGTAATTTTCAATATATCTTTTAAAAAATGTACTTTTCAAAATTTAAATCATTAATAGTATATAGTTCAAATTATTCCAAAATTAAAAGTTTTATCACTTCAACGAGCGAAGCATCAACAAGACCTTTAAGCAAGATATTGATTGTGATTTCAAAGCTTAAAATTTATTTTTTTTACATTAATATATCTATTATATAAACTTGTTTTCTCTCCATTTTAGGCATGTTATGCCACGTCAACAAATCCACGTCAGATTGTGATTTTTGTTTGGACTGTCACATTAATATTTTGGGCTTCCAATATTTTGGCCCGATAGTATCAAGGTTTTCGCCTTTCCCGTGCTCTTCTTCTTCTACGCCTCTCAACTCCCATGTCGATTCCATTAGATTTTCCCTATAGCTCTTTGATCTTCTTCCTCAACAGACAAGTAATCATCTTAAAAAACCCCTCCAATAACCATCTTCTCTCTCTGTTTTTCTTTTTTATTTTTATTTTTTGATTATAAACTCTTATAATCATCAAGGACTGTGATAAGACTGTTGAAAGGGATTGAAATCTTAGGCTATGAACTGAATAGCTCTAAAAGATGGAAAAAGTCTAGACAGACTATGAACATCTGACTGAGACTTACCAGAAAGCTCTTGCGGAGCACCATAACCCACAGTCCCAGAAGAGGCTGAATGAGTCCAAAAGGAATTTGGTACAGTTTCTTCTTTGAGTAAGTCTCTTCTCAATTCAAGTATCTAGGGTTTTTCTGAGTCGAATTCAATCATTGATCGTCTTTGTAATTTCGAGATCATGATCTTTATGTGTTTGAAATTTCCAGAGTCGGATCTAGACGCCATGGCTAAGAGCTCCTTCAAGCTTTCTAATCCTCTCGGTTAGTGTTTTTGATCCTCTCTTAGCTGCATTATCAATCATCATAGCTTCACATCGTGTAGGATTCTGAGTTTTATCGATGAAAAATGAAGAGTTGATTTAGCCTTTGTTTATGATCTTGATTCTTTGTATGATGTTAATGTCTCTGTTATGTGTTCGTATCTTCTCAGGGATACAGTTAACACGAAAGCAAGTTTAATTAGTCTTTGTATCCATTGAGATTATCATTCTGGTGATTGATGGTTTTTTTATTTGTTGATTATCAGAGACAAGGATGAATGAAGCGACAAAATCCATGTACGTGAAATCACTCTCTTGATTTAACTTTTTAGCTAAGCATTGTTCTAATTTTAGAAACTGAAATATGTTAGGTGATTATGGAGAAGGCTGGACAAAGTGATGTTCCTGATATTGACGAGAAGAAGTGAGTAGTCGTTGAATCTCTCCTTTTGCTATCATAGTGTTTAACATTGAGATTGATCAAACACTAATGTGTTCTCCACTTTGTTCTAGATCAGTTTGTCTACATCAACCCCAACAGAGAGATAAAACAGCAAGGGGTGTTTGTTTGAAGTAGGAAGCGACATTGATTCTTTCTTTGGCAGTCTCAAAGTAGTCTTAACTTTGGAAACGACTATGAGTTCAAATATTGGGACTAGCACCAAGAGTTGTTATAACACTTAAAATATCCAAGTATTATGCAGTTCATTTTTAATAGAATATATATAGTGTCTTTACCCTTAGACTGTATTATTTCACTTACCACAAAACATTCTAGACATAAAGTTTGTTTCTCGAACTGGTTCTACACAAAGTTTTTCTTTCTTTTACACAGTTTACATTGACGTTTGAGTTTTTTGTGAGAAAATTATATATAAGCTGTTGACAGAAAATAACTGCCAACCGCTAACAATTAACAAACAACTTAGTAAATAATCAAAATATAAATTTATTAAAAAAATAGAAAAGGGAAAAGATAAACATTAAAATTCAGATGCCTACATAATATAACCAAAATACATAGTTTAACAACAATACTTTACTTCAGAGATATATTTAGAATATCATAAGAATACAAATGAATAGAATCCATTAACAATGTTCTTCTCACGTTTTTTTTAGTTGACTTTCATTAATTCTTTTGCGTATCATCAAAGCATCGTCTCAAAAATCAAAAGAATGAATCTAACCGTTGTTTTTATGATTTGATCATTAAACTCAAGTTACAAAAAACTAACAAAATATTAAAGATATACAACAAAAAATTAACACGCAATTTTAAAAACAATTGTGAGACAGAATATAACAAGTAAATAAATTAAACAAAATAACATAAATAATGAAGTAAGAATTAAAGAAGCTATATGTAAATAAATGTAATTACGTCATGGATTCAAAAAAGTATAAAGTTATTATTAATATGAAAATAATATGTATTTATCTTCAAATTAAATAAATCAAACAATATTAAAAGGCGCATATGAAGGTTTGTGAGACTGTCCACGTCAACATGAAAAATCAACCAGTAGTGTTTGAGTTTTTTTACACGTCATGCCACGTCCCCGGTCCGATAGGCCCGTTTTCGTTTCACGTGAAGTACTACTGATTCGAGTTTTTGAAGGGGAAAATCGCATAAAAAACCTTAAAGGTGGCAACCACTTACACTTTAAACCTTGAGACTATTTTACAAGCACTTTAAACATTCAAGTTGGCAAATTTAGCATATTAAACCTCCAATCTGGCTTACTTGTACATCAAGTTAAAAATGTGACCGGTACTGTTCAAAAACGATGACGTGTCGATTTTTTTTTTTTTTTTAAATATTTTACTAAAAAATAAATACAAAAAATACAGAAAATATAAAAATTCATTAAAAATCATTAAAAATTGCAAAAAATCATAAAAAATAAAAAAAATCAGAAAAATCATAAACATTAAAAAATCACAAAATAATTAAAATATTTTATTAATAAAATATTAAAAAATAAGAAAAACTTAAAAGAAATTATAAAAAAATCTCAAAATAAGAAAATTCAATTTAAATAAAATAAAAATGAAATTTAAATAAAATTAATATAAGAATAATAGATAAAATAAATATAAATTCAAGAATAAATAATTTTATTTGTTTTATAAAAAATGAGAAAACACTATAATTTTTTTTAAAAAAGAATCATTATCTTCAAATGATTCTCGTGAACCAAATCAAAGCAACAAATTAAAAATGATTCAACCATTTTTTTTATTTTATTTAATTTTTTTTTGAATTTTCTTATTTTGGGATTTTTTTATAATTTCTTTTAAGTTTTTCTTATTTTTAATATTTTATTAATAAATTTTAATTATTTTGTGATTTTTAATGTTTATGATATTTCTGATTTTTTGAATTTTTTCAATTTTTAATGATTTTTTTAAAGAATTTTTATATTTTCTGTATTTTTATATTTATTTTTTAGTAAAATATTTTTTTTTATAAAAAAAAAACCGACACGTCATCGCTTTCGAACAGTACCGGTCACATTTTTAACTTGATGTACAAGTAAGCCAGATTGGAGGTTTAATATGCTAAATTTGTCAACTTGAATGTTTAAAGTGTTTGTAAAATACTCTCAAGGTTTAAAGTGTAATTGGTTGCATCTTGAAGGTTTTTTATGCGATTTTCCCGTTTTTGAAGTCCTGTGAGTTTAAATCTTATTGGCTAAAGCGAAGCCAATAGGCCCGTTTTCGTTGTTTTTTATCGGCCCAACAGAAGATCCATAGATTTAGGGTTACCTGCGTTGTTTTTGTTCCTACTTCGATCTCTTCGTTTCCCCTTCTCCTTTTTGGTTCGTTGACAATCACTCCTCTCCTCCTCTCTTTTCCGTAATCAAAGCCATGTTTACGTCATCAACGATGGATTCTTTCCTCTCAATCGACCTATTTATCGAACCCTTATTTTCGGATCAAACGTTGCTTATCTAGAAACAGACCATTAACCTGCTCCACTTTTCTGATTCAAAGGACAGATGTTTCTATGATTTTTGGATGCTAGGTACCTGAAGAAAGCCGGTGAGTTTCTGGGGTGGACATGGTTTTTCTTGACAACAAGGTATCATCCGTTTAGCTTCCTTCTTTAATTATTTTTAGATAGTTTTGGTTTTGGAGGTGATGGAGCCGACTGATTTTATTCTAACAAAAAAACTACAGGTTTCAAAAATGTGAATAACTTATGGCTTTGGATTTGCCGTTATCTTTGTAGATCGATTTAGCGTAAAAGGGTTTTAGATATGATCAAACAGATATTTGGGAAGCTTGAACAATGACTCCAACGGTGAAGGAGCTGTTAACTCCTATTACCCCCCAAACCCATCAACTTCTTATGGTTCACGCGTACCAATTGGGACTCTTGCTCCTAACTCTGACAGGAACATTCAACCTGGACCCTTTGAGGCCTTACGTGCTTCAGAGATGTTCCCATCTCTTAAAAACCTAATCTCTTTATCAAGAAGTTGACCATGTGCTGTGATGGCCACACATTCAAGTTGTCTACGAGATTCTTCTCAGGTTCGTTGCTTCTCCCATGACTGACGCAAAGCTGGCTAAGAGATACATAGTCCACTCCTTCGTCTTGAAGTATGTATTGGATAATTTAAAAATTGCCTTGATAGTTTTATTGTTGGTTTTGTTGTTTTATGTTAGCCTTTGTTTGCTTGATGGTGGCTTGCATCAAATCCAGGGATTGGATTAGAGTTGAAAAAGATTGTCGCAAAGCTATTCAGCTTGATCACAATTCTGTCAAGGTTTGATTCTTTTGGCTACATCTAAATGTGAAACCAACAGAGTTTTTTTTTTGCTTTTGGTCTTTTATTATTCTTGGCATTGTTTGATCGCTTGGCCTCCTTCATATGGAGGTGTTAACACTTGTGTTCTGTCGCAGGCGCATTACATGCCAGGAAGGGAAGATTATCCTGAAGGAGTTAAAGCCTTGCAATTGTAAAGGGTATGGATACAATCCTCTCTTTTTCTGTACAATTTATTCGTTAGCGTGATTTTTTTACTCCATAACGTTGAGACTTAATTAGTGTACTTTCCACGCATTTGAAACAAGTGCAAGGGAATCATTTGAGTCTCCATCCTTTTTGCAAGACGGTGGATACTAATCATACTGGTTTTGGTTCGGATAACCATGTGAATGGATTTGATAGATTTGATGGCTACGTTTCATATAGGCATTAGATCTTGGAAGAGGAGGAAATCCCACATGATACATGGTAGAAGAAATATGGGAAGAGCTTGCTAAAGAAAAATACATGGAGTGGGAACTTGCTTCTGCTTGGCGCTCGTGGGAATTGAATAGTTTGAAGTAGGTTCTGTCTCTCTCACTCTAAATCCACCGCCAAAACATATTACCCAGAACTATGCTTAATTGTGGCTTTATGGAACTGTTCATGTTCATCTTAGGGAAACTTGTGAAGCTGCTCTTAATCAACAACGTGCTTTAGAGATGTCTAGAACAGAAGATTCCTCGGAAGAAGCCTATACTTCCCATACTGAGCAATTGAAAGCTCTTGATCGAGTGTTTGAGAAAGTTGCAGAAGACGACAAACCAACTGAGGTGCATTAACGTTTCTTCAAATGCCATTTGCAAGAGCCCTTCTATTCTGAGGTCAATACCATTATGTGTCAATTCTTTTTTCAGGTGCCAGATTACTTGTGTTGCAAAATTACTCTTGAGATATTCCGATATCCTGTGATATCTCCAAGTGGGGTTACGTATGAAAGAGCAGCAATCCTTGAGCATATTAACAAGGTTGGCGTATCAATCTCTCTCAGTCTCCGTCTTTACTTCTTTTCATTACTCTTAAGCTTCGGTCGAATCTTCTTGCTAGGTGGGAAAGTTTGATCCTATAACGCGTGAATCCATCAAAACTGGTTCCAAATCTGGCTATCAAAGAGGCACTGGCATCTTATCTTGAGAAACACGTATGAGCTTAGAAAGTGGTTCTTGATTCAAATGAGGCTTGACATACACACATTGAAGCAGGAGAGAGATCGAGTTTAACTACTCAAGTGACTGAGCAAAGCAGTCCAGTTCCTTTATTTAATTTTGTGTGTGTTTCTACTTGCCAAATTCTTCGGTGGTGTATGATTCACTGCCTTGTATATATATTTGTTTTTTTAACACATTCACCATTCCATTTAATCTAAGGCACACACACCCACAAAGACTGTTTAGACCATGGAGGATATGCCAAACCATAATCATAATGGAGCTCTTTTACAGTCTCATACTGCATATGTGGCAGAGAAAAGGTGATTAAGTTTACTAATTAATTTAAAGAAATCAAGATTTCGATTTAATTGTAATCAAAAGTATGGATTTAGTTCCATAAACTTATGGTTATACGAGAAAATCTATACAACAAAGTTCCAGGGCCACATTTCTTGCTACAGTTTTTTTTAATTACTGTTCCTATAGTTTATTTACTTTGTTCTGCTGCCATTATTGCTTCATCCCTTTGTATCATGAATGTACATCAAAATTATATCAACTTCTATTACAGTTTTAACAAAGAAAATATATGATTACTAAAGTTTATTAATATGTATGTAATTTAAATTGATTTTACCAAGATTCTAAAAACCATCCCACAATTGTAGATGATGAATCAAGAAATACAAACAAGTTTCATATCTCGGCATATTAAAAGTCTAACTATATCATGCTCGCATTTAAATTCTCTGATCTAGATCGATTTATTGTCTTTTCAAAAAACTTAATAGACATTATTCGAAGGCTTAATGAAATTAAAAACAGAATACAAAAAAGATCTACATCACACGAAATAAGAAAAACTTAGACTTTGATTGCTTTAGTTGTTTTTGTTTTTAGTTTTTCGGTTTTAGATAGTTAAATATCAGTTCTTTATTTTTATATTTTGTTTATGACATTCAAAATTTTGGTTTTAGTTTTGGTTTATATATTTACATTTTGGTTTGAAAATTTTAATTTAAAATTTATTTTTACTATTTTTAATGTTATGTGTTTATTGGTTTTATCAAAAGAGAAGTTTTCTAAGATAGCTCTTTTTATTTATTTTCATCAAAAAGAGTATTCAAAAAATAAAATGATCACAACCGATTTTATTAAAAAATAGTAAATATACACTTATATCTATATAATTAAATAATATAGCTCTTTTTATTTATTTACCAAATGTTGATATATATTTTATTAATATTTAAATAAAAAATCTCACAAGTATATAGGGAATGTTACAAGCTCTTTTTAAAAGCTCAAAAACATTGATTATGGTTTACCACTAAAAGTTAAACTTGATATAATATATAAAAAATGATTTCCCAATTTTATAGGATTTTTGTTGGTTTGTTTATTGATTGTTACAAAAGTCTTTAATTCCCTTAAACCATTTTTTAAAAAAAGTCTTAATGAGATAATACAAGGGTCAAGTTGTGTAATACAAAAAGAAATCAAATAAATAATCATAAGTAATATCTGATGTAAGTAAACGTGTTATACACGCGTTATGTATATATATAGAAAGAGTATTTCTATTCTATATTAAAAATAAAATAGAATTCATTGAAAATTATATTCTATAAATATGTAGTATAGTATATAGATTAAAAAACTAATATACAGAGTTTACTATATAACTGTAAAATATATGTTTATTTTAAATTTATAAAACATGCTATGAATGAAAATATATCTATCAAATATATGAATTCCAAAAAATAAATAATTGTATTAATAAAAAAACTAAAATAGTTATTTAGATGGGGGAACACACTAACTAAACAAAACAAAAATTAACACGATATATAGAGATGATTTAACTATTATTATATAATGTATAGACTATATTCTATTCATTAAGTTGTTGTGTATTATTGGTAAATTGAAGGTTTTTTGGTTATACAATCAAATTTCCAATAATACAATGGTTTTTGAAATACAAAAACCAAAAATCCTTCTAAAACCAAAAAACAGGCAACATGTTAACAAAATACTGTTACTTAAAAAAAACAGATACATACTCATACAAAATAATTTACATAATAGTAATGTAAACTAAAATTAATAAAAAAATATAAAGCACACTTTAAAAATTAGATATATTCAAATGAAAAATATTAAAATATATACTCCGCTCGTAACGCGGAGAAAATCTTTAGTTAAACTAAAGAACATAAATAATGGAGTAAGAATTAAAGAAGCTATGTAAATAGAAAACGCAATAAATGTGAAAATTCAAGAGTATAATGAAAGTCGAAGATATAAAATTAAACAAACAAACCAAAATAAAGACAAACACATTACTATTGAAACTATCTACACTGAAATTGAATATTGTAATATCAACTAATTTTAAGCAAAAATAGAATAAAATTAAATAATAAGAACAATCACGAAAATAATAATTTAAACTACATATACACATATTCCGCGCGAAGCGCGGACCGGCCCTAGTTAATATATAAATTACTAATTTAAAGTAGGGAGATTTGTTAAATATGACTCAAAACTTGATTTTAAATGTAAAAGTGTACTACAACTCAAATAAATGCAAAAGTAACTCAAAAGGCTAGTGAAATTACAAACGTCTTCTCATGACCAAACAAAAAATAAGAATGTAATTTACGATTATAACCTTACGAGTAAGAAGAGAAAACTTACATGAAAGTCTTTTCATGCTGTAGATCTTAAAAATACTTTATAATATAAAAAATAATTTGATTAGTAAAAAATTTTATCATGTAATTATTGACATTTATAAATGATGTAAATTTAGATTTAATAAAACCTTATAGTTTTCAAGATAGATGAGTGAAAGTAAGTTTTTCATGATATTCTTTGATTTAGTGTTTGGTAACTATGTTGTAGTATTGTATGTGTTTTTAGGGTTAGATTGTGGAATCTTAAAATTTTATTTTTAAATCTAAATTTGACCTATATGTGTTTAGTTTTATATATATTAAACACTTTATAAGTCTATTTTAAGTCAAATAATTTTTTTTTGTATGTAACTTAGTTATATATTTGATTTTGGGGTTTTGAAAGACTTACATTTTGGAACATACAATGCACTAGAAGACTTATTGGATGACAACAACTTTCCCGCTTAAAATGTGAAAAATTAGGTTTCCCGCCTAAAACTAAGTCTTTCAATAAGTTTTTCATAAGGCTTTCTTAAGTCTTCCAGTGAAAGTCTTCTAGTCTATTAGTTTGTAAAATAATTTATAAATTGCATAAAAAATATTTTGATAGGAGAAAATTCATAATCATCTAGTTGTAGACCTTTGTAAGTGATAGAAATTTATATTTAATAAAATTGAATTGTTTTCGACATAGATGAGTGAATGTAAGTTAGTCAAAATATTTTTTGGTTTAGGATTTGGTAACTATGTTATAGTACTGTATGTGTGTTTTAAGGTTAGATTGTGGAATCTTACTTTTCTTTTTCTTTTTAAACTAATTTTGACCTATATCTGTTTAGTTTTGTGTATATTAAACACTTTATAAATTTATTTTTAGGTTTAATAAAGTTTTTGTATAGTTTTATATCTGATTTTAGGGTTTTGGAAGACTTAATTTTCAAGATATAATGCACTAAAAGACTCTAAATGAATTAACAATAGTTTTCTGTTTAAAAATTTAAAAGAATTTAGGTTTCCCGCCTAAAGTATTTTCTATGAATAATGATGCATTGTGGATAGGATCTCCAATTTTTAAAAATGCAAAAAGATATAATTTTCAAAATAAAAAATATTATTTTGGTCATTTTAATTTATGCATTCTATTTTTGTGACTTTAAAAAAGTCTATTTGAAAGAATTATCCTAAATTCAATAGCAACAAATCACAACAATATCTAGTAGAATATGCTATAATGATAAAATATGTCACTACCACTTATTTTCTCGTTTTTCATTTTTACTCAATGCATAGGATATTTAATAATATATTTTGTTACATGTTTAGCATTTTCTTTGATTTAAAATTACGATCTCCTTCTCCTTTTATTTTTCTCTTACTTTGTTTAGAACTACATATTTCATGTATAATAAGATGACTTAGAAAATCAGATGTTTTTAAAAAAAAATCAAATGTTTGCATTACATCTCATCAACATCTAAAATTTAATCTAAGTAAAGAAAAATCACCATTATAAATGATGGACGAATATCAAAGAAAACACAATAAATTTCCAGTCTTTGAGAATTCTTAAAAAATTGGAAGATGCTTAAAACCTAAATCTTGGTATAGTAAATACAGACAATAAGTAACGTTAATGGTACAAAATTTATGAAAATAAAATATAGATGCATCTGTAGGAAGGAATTCCAAATCAGACATTATACATTTATACATAACGCTTATTCACTTATAAATTGAATGCATACACAAAAATAAATTATAAATTGATCCAATATAAAATGCTGACAAAATTTTATGATTAAGGAATATAAATTAGACTTTAACCCATTGTACGATTTTTTTTGTTTGTGTAAAATTAATAAACTAAGCCAAACTGAAAAGGTAAAAAAATGTAAATGTTTTTTTTTATTAGTTGGTTTTTGAAATATTAATATGTATGTATTTCAAACTTATATTTGTCTCAAAAATAAATAATTTCAGCTTTAGATTATTATTATTATTATTATTATTATTATTATTATTATTATTATTATTATTATTATTATTATTATNAAATTAATAAACTAAGCCAAACTGAAAAGGTAAAAAAATGTAAATGTTTTTTTTTATTAGTTGGTTTTTGAAATATTAATATGTATGTATTTCAAACTTATATTTGTCTCAAAAATAAATAATTTCAGCTTTAGATTATTATTATTATTATTATTATTATTATTATTATTATTATTATTATTATTATTATTATTATTATTATTATTATTATTATTATTATTATTATTCTTATTATTATCATTATTATTATTATTATCATTTAACTAAAGAGTAAAAGTGTCTTATCCCATGTAAGAAAGTGTAGTTTTCAATATATATATATATTTTTTAAAATGTACTTTTCAAAATTTAAATCGTTATAGTATATAATTAAAATTATCCCAAAATTAAAAGCTTTATCACTTCAACGAGCTAAACATCAACAAGATCTTTAAGCAGATATTAGATATTGATCGTGTGAGTCAAAGCTTAAAATTTATTTCTTTTTACATTAATATATACATTACTAATTTAAAGTAGGGAGATTTTCCAAATATGACTCAAAATTTATTTTAAATGCAAAAGTATACTCAGCTCAAATCGAATGCAAAAATAACTCAAAAGACTATTAAAGTTATAAACATCCCCTCATGACAAAAAAAATAGGATTGTATTTTACCGTTATATCCTTGCGAGTGAGAAGAGAATACTTATCTTGAAAGTCTTCTCATGCTGTAGATCTTAAAAATAATTTATAAATAATATAAAAAACAATTTATCATGTAATAATTGACATTTATAAATGATGTAAATTTAAATTTAATAAAACTTCATAGTTTTCAAGATAGATGAGTGAATGTAAGTTGGTCATGATATTCTTTGGTTTAGGGTTTGCTAACTATGTTGTAATATTTATGTGTTTTTCGGGTTAAATTGTGGAAACTTAACATTATTATTTTTAAAACTAAATTTGACCTATATGTGTTTAGTTTTGTGTATATTAAACACTTTATAAGTTTATTTTAAGTCTAATAATTTTTTTTGTATATAATTTAGTTATATATTTGATTTTGGGGTTTTGGAAGACTTAAATTTTCTGACATATAATGCATTAGAAGACTTATTAGATGACTTAACAACATATTTCCGCTTAAAATTTTATAAGAATTTAGGTTTTCCACCTAAAATTAAGTCTTCCAAGAAGTCTTCCATAAATCTTTCTTAAGTGAATGTAAGTTAGTCATGATATTTTTTTGTTTAGGGTTTGGTAACTATGTTATAGTATTGTATGTGTGTTTTAAGGTTAGATTGTGGAATCTTGATTTTTTTTTAAACTAAATTTGACATATATGTGTTTAGTTTAATGTATGTAAACACTTTATAAGTTTATTTTTAAGTTTAATAAAGTTTTTGTATGTGATTTAGTTCTATATTTGATTGAGGGTTTTGGAAGACTTAAATATTCGTTGATATAATGCACTAAAAGACTCTGGATGATTTAACAACAGTTTTTTGCTTAAAATTTTAAAGAATTTAGGTTTCCTGCCTAAATGAAGTCTCTACTTTAAATAATGAGTTTTTCAAACAATAGTAAAAAAAACTTATGAGTTTTTCGAACAAGAGTTAATTTTTTTTTTTTAACTCGTTTAGTTATGTTTCAACTTTTTATAATAACGTATTGTGACATGCTAGATTAGGTCATCCTCATGTTAGAGCTTTAAGTTTAATGATTCCAGGTGTTATACTTAAAAATAATGAATGTGAAGCATGTATATTGGGCAAACATGGTAAGAATGTGTTTCAAAAGTCAAGTACCATCTATGAAAAATGTTTTGATCTTGTGCATTCTGATGTATGGACTGCTCCTTGGTTGTCTAGAGATAATTATAAATACTTTGTCTCTTTCATTGATGAAAAATCTAAATACACCTGGATCTCTCTCTTCAAACTTAAGATAGGGTGTTAGATGCATTTAAGAACTTTCAGAACTATGTGACTAATCATTATAATGCCAAGCTAAAGATTTCCAGATCTGATAATGGTGGAGAGTACACAAGTCAAACATTTAAGCAACACCTAGCTCAACATGAGATCCTACATCATATGAGTTGTCCCTACACACCTCAACAGAATGGTGTGGCCAAGAGGAAGGATAGGCATCTCATGGAAGTGGCTCGGTCCATGCTGTTCCAGAACAATACCCCAAAAAGATTTTGGAGTGATGTTGTGATGTCTGCTTGCTATCTAATCAATAGAATACCAACCAGAATCCTAGAGGACAAGTATCCTTTTGAAGTTCTAAATAATAACCAGCCATCTGTGAACCATCTTCGAGTCTTTGGGTCCCTACGATTTTTGCTTGTTCCTGGAGAGATGAGGAACTAGCTTGAACCGAAGAGTACAAGGGATATGTTTATTGGCGATATACCATAATTTGACCCACTTTTTCCATGGTATATAATTTTAAAGATATAATTATTGTGTTTTCATGTATTTTTAGAGTATTTACATGTTCAGGTACGTTTTGGAGAAATTTGGTTATTTTGGTATCTTTTGGAGCCTTTGAGTGCATGACTACACAGACACGTCAGATGTTTAGCTATGGATGGAGACCTTCCAACCGTTAGATTGTTCCTATCTTTTGACACAAGATAAAAATTTTAGTTAGATTTCCAATGCCACAGGTCTGAGGACAATCAGCATCTTGTAGCAGAAGTTATGATCGTTTTACTGAGGAGTGGTCAGTCTGCCTTGCGAGAAGAAGCTGTCGAGAAGAGCAAAAGTATATCAATCGATGCACCACACTTGATATCGATCGATATTGATCCTAGAACGCGGGCCAAGCATATTTTATAACCGACTGAAGCCCCGAAGTAGCAACAAGTTACCAAGACATCCATGGACGACCAGAAATCCTATTTATGTGTTTTCTAAGCCATTGTTGACGGCTAGGCTTACTTTTACATCTTTTTATTCATAATTCTTAGTTAGGAGAAAAGAGAGAAACTCATTCAGATTCCTCTTGGAACTCCATTGGTTTTGGCTTTATTTATATTTATGTTTTTCATCTATTCATCTATGATTTCTGTGACAACTATCATGCATGAGTAGATCCACATGCTTGGTTTATGAATTTCAAGGGTTTTGAATGAACTTCTGAATTATATGATTGTTAGGATACTATAGATCTATACACCAGGGTAGCTTGTAATACTTGGATCTGGAAAGTTAGAAAATCAGGACAGTGTGACTAATTGTTTGTTCCTAAAATCATAGGACAACTGAGAGGCACAAGAATGCAATCAATTAACGGAACCCGAGCCCTGCTGGATTAGATACCTAAGCGCATAGTACCTAAGCGCATAGTAGTGTTGTTCTAGGAATCTAGTTGAACATAATCGATCAGATCGATAACGCTTGCCTAAGGCAGCGTCGATCGACGCTCATATCATAGCATTGATCACGCTCGTAGTGTAGCATCGATCGACGCTCATACCATAGCATCGATTGACGCTCGATTCGTGTCGGAATGTGAGTGTCTTTTGCATTAGATATCAAGTTTTAGAATCAATCCTTAGCATCTTTTGATTAGAGTTCTAATAACCTGAATGAAACCCTAAGTCTAGCAACCATCCTTTCATCAAACAACCCTCAGTCCTTTAAGAACAACTACCTTGTTCGACCTAATTTACTAAATTTATTGCAGTTTATTATTTCGAGTATTAGCCTAGCTAAATCATAAACTGTTTTCATCTATTGTGTGCCCTAACTCTCTGTGGATTCGATCCCTACGTACTACAACTGAATCTCTTATTTGAGGGAGTAGTCACTCCTTAGGGCAATTTGAGTAATATCAAATTTGGTGCCGTTGCCGGGGAGATTTGACGCCATTAGATCTTGTTTAGTTAGGTTCAGTCTAGGTTTTAATTACTGTTCTAAGTTACTTACGAATTTTTTTTTCTTGTATTCAGGTACATGTCTATCAGTACCAGAAGCAGCACGGACGAATTACTTTTCTTCTCAGACCCAACACGTTTGGAACGCTCGATCCGCAAGGAAATACGCGCAGCATCGATCGATACCACACTTACTTCATCGATCGACATTCGTGACAGAGGAATGATCGACAGTTCAACTCGAACACCGATCGATACCAACCAGCGAGCGAACAACATGATCGTGACATTTGTGCTACACCTTCATGACCCTAAAATTCTTATGTGTAATGCAGCATATCAGAAGATAGATGGACAAGGGGCTGCAACCCTTGGGCCATTTTCTGCCATTAGGGATGCTAAAGTTCCTCAGAGAACACTGGAAGATTAAATCAGAACTAGTCAGTTCTATACCAACATGTCTGCAATTCGACCTCCAGAAATCCAGGGATTTCAAATTCACCCCACACATTTCTCCCATGTGGGCCAACACCCTTATTGTGGTCTTACTCATGAAGATCCTCTAGATCATATTGAGACACTAGAAGACTTTGTGTCTGGTATCCAGGAGAATGAAGAAACCAAAGTTTACATCATCTGCAACACTACAAAAAAAAGTCTACATTGATAGCACATTGTTATAGCACGTTTTACTGAACTGTTATCGTAGATGATTTAGAAATTTCCGTATTATATAATAGCATTATATAAACGCTATGAAAGAGAGAAAAAAAACTAAAATAACACTTAATTAATGCTATTTTGAGAATTACGTGAGCGGGAAAATAATTCACCGGTTGCGCCAATACTTAGCGGAAATTTAGATATAAGCGCCAAAAATATTATTTAAGTGGCTTCATAAAAGTATGAAAACTTATAATAGCATTTTTATAATGCTAAGGAAAGCTATTTGAATCCCTAAACCTTAAACATGATTCTAAACCTTAAACTTTAAACACAACCCTCAAAACTCTAATCTTTTTCATATTAGAACTTCAAATCTTAAAATTAAGCTTAAAATTTAATCTTCTTAATCTTAAACTATAATTTCTTAAACACATATTGTTAACTTTAAGCAATCTCTATATCCTAAATCATAACTTCAAACATAAACTATACATACTGTATAACATACAAAATTTTAAAAGGATAACCAAAATGATAATCTTGGTATTAACCTAAGATTTCCAAACTTAAATATCAATTCTTAAAATAAAATATCAATTTATTATGTTCAAAAATAAAACTTTAAACTTAAATTACAAAGTACAAAATATAAATTTTGAAAAAGATATAAATAAAACAAATTATCTAAGATTGAAGTACAAAAAAAGACAATTTATAAAGAATATATTCTTGTTACGATTTAGCAACGAAATTTTTTCGTATCTCTTTATAAAATTGCCACGAAATCCCATGGTTTGCCACGTTTGTTCTTGTACATGCTTAAAATCTTAAACCCTAAGCCAAAAATATAAATCTTGAAACTCTATTCTTTTTCATAATCTAACTTAAATCTTAAATTTAAATTCATACTTTAAATTCAAATCATAATTTAAACCCCAAATACTATACTCTAAACCCTAAACTATACAAATAAACCCTATACCCCAAATCATAAATCCCTTTACTCAAAATTTTATATTCCATATACACTAAACTTTACTATACATACAATACTCTATATAAACTTCAAAACTAAATTTTTGAGTAAGGGGATTTGGGTTAAATCTTAAACCTAATATTCAAAACTAATATTTCATACTCTAATCCAAAAAACTTATATAATACTATAAATCTTATATTCCAACATTCAAATCTTAAATCTTAAATCATAAATCTAAAATTTACTATTAATCACAATTTTCTTGTATAACTATAAAATCTCAATTTAAAACTTTTCAACTTTGCATCAAACATACAAGTTTAATATTATATCAGAAAATACAGTCCCATATAAATATACTTTAACCATCAAAAATAAATCACTAACCAACAATTGTTTTAATCCAAAGGTTAG
>CAKOAT010320710.1:137249-188164 GCA_932364175.1 Eruca vesicaria subsp. sativa
CTCTCTCTCTCTCTCTCTCTCTCTCTCTCTCTCTCTCTCTCTCTCTCTCTCTCTCTCTCTCTCTCTTGAATCTGATTTTAATTTTTTTTTGGTAAAGGAAGTTGGAGGATGCTCTCTTCTGTTCCATCGCCAAACTGCCACAAACCAAGGTCGCTCTTCCCCCTACTCTCACTTCTTTTTACTTCACTTCATCTCTTAACATTGTTGGATTGTAGTGGGATTTGTAGTTGTTAAAGTCTGCTACTTTGGATTGTTCTTTGCTCAAGGTTGAGGCGGGGAGAACAGATCTGGAGGTGAAGAGGAGATCGGAGAAAAGACAGCCAGAGGCTGAAGAAGATAGAGCCAGAGGCCGGAGAAGACTGAAGATGAGGCGGCTGGAGTCTTTTATTTTTAGGTTTATGTTTTTTTTTTTAATTTGGTTTTGTGTAAACCTAGATAAGGAAATTGTAGTGGTTTGATTTTATTTTTAATTTCTGGTTTAGTTTTGTAAACCGGAATAAATTTGTAAATCAATTTTAATTATAAATAAAATTTATTTTATTTTCAATTATAAAACAATTTTCGATCTAATTTTCAATTATTTTATTTTTATTATAATTAACGTTATTTTATTGTAGAATGATAAATCATAGCATAAATATATGAATCATAATCAATATGTAGAAAAAAATAGTGCTATAGTTAAGTTAATAATACCATTCAAGTACTGTTATTGTATCTGCACATTTGGTAGCATTTAAAAAAAATGCTATCATAGAAGGGATATCTATGATGGCTGCCGTATACATAGCATTTATGAATTCGCTATCAAACATCTACTATAGCATATTTCACGCGCTAACAATGTACATATTTCTTGTAGTGCAAGCTGTTCAGATTTTCACTCTCCGAGGATGCTAAACGTTGGTTGAGGCTTCTACCACCAGGATCTCTCACTACATGGAATGATGTCAGGACTGCGTTTTTATTGAATTCTTTGGTGATGCACGGGATGAAGAAATAAAAGATAAAATTAGGATATTCTCTCAGGGACCTACAGAGGCTTTCAAAAACTCTTGGGAGAGGTTTAGGAGTTACCAAAGTGGCTGCCCAAATCATGGTCTTACGGAGGTTCAGCTGTTGAAGAAATTCTTCAAGGGTATTGATGTGTGATATCATTATATGCTGAATACTGCAAGCGAAGGAAACTTTGAGACAATGACCCTAGAGGAAGCTAAGAGACTGATTGAGAACTTGGCGTCTAGCAGCAGTGCCAAAAATTTGGATATGCACAGGATAAAATCAGTTGTACAGGACAGCAACAAGATCGTTTAGGCTGAGATTGGTTCTACACATGAAGTCTCATTTGTGGAGAAAGCTATATACCAGGATGGGGATCAGTGTCATATAGAAGAGATGAAATCTAAGATATCGAAGTTCTTGAAAGTTCAACAGAAGACGACTGAATACTTGAATCTGAGGTTGGATTTTCTCTGCAAAGAGGTGAATGGAAGATTAGAAACCTTAGACACCCATGTCAAAATGCTATACACCCTAGCTTCTCAGACTGCAGAAGCTGTGAAGAAGCAAGAAGCTCTAGTCGAAAGGAAAGCTGTGGAAAGTGAAAGACACCAAGTTGATGATATCTTAGATAATGGATTTGGAGAAGCTGGAAAAGATGCTTTTCAAGTCGAAAGTTCTATGTCTGTAAGCAGCTCGTACTGGTGTCGATCGACACCAACAGCTGAGCATCGCTCGATATTATCACCTGAGCATCCACTGACACCAACAGCTAAGAATCGCTCGACATCATCACCTGAGTGTCGATCTACACCATCAACCGAGCATCGATCGCCACCACTTTTGGGATCAGAAAAGATTGTTCAAATGCATAGCCACTCCGACTTCACCGCTCGACACCCACATCCTCCCACCTTATCTCGAGGTAAATCAAATGACGTCGATCGACAACAACATGGTATCATCAATCAACAAGAGCAGCTGAGTAGTGATCTACATCTCCCCACGCCATACCGAACGTTTGCCAAATCTTGATGCACACTGCTTGAATGCCACTAAAAATCCATCTAAGACATCAGTTTGCTTCAAGAAAACAGAAAAGATAAGCAAGGAATCTGAAGAAGCATCAGAGCAAGAGCAATCAACACTAGCTGAAGCCGCTTCGTTGAGGGTATCGATCGACGACATAATTCAGATGTCGATCGACACCAAATGGACAGATACGAACCTGTCATGGAACGACATGCAAAGAAAGGAGGAGTTCCAATTGAGAAGATAGTCAAATCTAGGAAACCCTTTATTCCCAAACACCTCAGGAGAGAAGTTAACAAAGTGGAACTTGATGGATTTCACAAGAAGGTAAAGAGGGTCCCCAAGGATATGTCTTTCGAGGATGCATATTATAGGTACAGAGTTGGTAAATCCTTCAGAGAGAGCAGAGCGACAGATAAGGATATTGAGATGCTTTCAATAAGGTCAAACGTAAACCTAAGAAGATTCTGAAGAAGGAACAAGATTTTGGGAAGTTCTTGATTCCATGCTGTATACATGATCACGAATTTCTAAACGCCCTCTGCGATACTGGATCTGCAGTAAGTATCATGGCTATAGACACTGCTGATCTATTAGGATTGAAGATGGAGCCTTCTCAAGATCGTTTCAGTTTCATGGATAACTCCAAGGTAAACTCAGCAGACATGATCAAGAATGTTAAGGTGGAGATAGGGGATTGCACTATCCCTGTCGACTTTCATGCTATGGATATCATATCAGGCAAGACACCTCAACTTCTTTTTGGAAGAGCCTTCTTGGCTACAATGGGAGCAGTATGTGATCTCAAGAAGAATAAGATGTGCCTGACTAATGTTGATGAAACTGTCTTCTATGATCTTGTGGAGAAGAAGAAAATGAGGAGTTTATTTCCTGCATAGATGTGTTTCAAGATCCAGCACTTACAACTGATACATATCGCGAGCCTGCACAACTAGCATTAGCATCGATCAACATTCGATATTCAGAATCGATCGAGACAGCATCTTCAACATCAATAGACATCAAGTCTTCAACAACGATCGAAAACAAGCTCTTAATATCGATCGACAACACCATCTCAGCATTGATCGACAGAAACCCATATTACCAATTGACACCTATTCCTGAAAGTTTGAGTTATCCTCAAGACATTGCAGACTCGACACTGAAAACACAGATGTATCAAGAGGTTATCCTACCTCAGATGTAGACAGAGAGATCAACATGGAAGATTTCTTGGGGGAGCTAGAAGAATTCTTGGAATTTGAGGTTGGAGAAAAACTTGGAGGTTTGGATTATGATAGGGAAGTCACTAGGCAGACTTTCTGGAACTGGAGGAATGGTTAGACTTGGAGCAGAAGCTTGATGATGAACAGAACACTGCGCGAAAAAATCTGGAGACTTCGTCAAAGGCTAGCATCGATCGACACCAACCTCATGAGATCGATCGATACCTTTCCTCCATCATCGATCGGCACTCATGTTTGGATGAGCTGCGAGGATACACAATTGATATGGAACCAATTGAGGAGAAACTACACAAGTCTGAGGCTCACACCTTGTTATCCCTGAACTTCAAAGACCACTTATCTGTGTAGAAGAAGCTGTTAAGATTCACAAAAAGTGGAAAGGATACATGATCCAGTGAAGTTTGTGGTTCCCTGCTTTGTTTTTGAAGATGAATCTCTTATTCTACCAGATAGAAGTGTGCAACATGGTTCCTACATTGGGATATTAGGTGATCATCAGCATGCATCAGTTTCTCAAAGTGGATTGACATATAGAGGTGACTTTGACAAAGATCAACCAGGTGCAGTATCGAACGACAACAATAAACCGGCATCGATCGACAGGACCACTTCGCCATCGATAAACACTACCACTTTAACATCGTTTGACACCGACCAGACAACATTGATCGACACTATCACTTCACCATCGATTGATACCCATCTTGTATCCAAATAGAAAGATTATGAAGTGTGTCGAAATATTTTTTTATGGAGGCACCACCACGCTATTAGACAAGTCTGAGGGAAAGAATGAGAGGAACTGGAAGAAGAGAAAAAGGATCAAGGGAGATCGTTAGTTATCATTTATTCGTTACTTCTCAGATGGTGTCAGGAAATCTAGAGTGCGCAGCAGATGCTTCTCACAACCATTTGCAAAGCTTCGAGCACTTCTTATTGATGAGATAATAGACAAAGGAGAAAAATCTATGAAGGAGGCTTTGACACAAGAATGATAAAGCTTCAGAGAGTAGATGTTGAGACTTGTTTTGGAGCGAGTTCCCACTCTCATCCAAACTGAATCAAATATCTCCAGAAGTCAAGCTAATGACTGAAAATAAGCACTGAGTGAGCGGAAACCAACTGTTAGACCCGAGGAAGATAAGTTCTGCAACAAGCATCGATCGACGGCTGGACAGCGTATCAATCGATAGAGCATCACGAGTATCGATCGATCGCCACATAAATGTGTCGATCGACGCTCACCATCAACGAGCAGGTATAACGTTCTTTCTTTTTAAATTTAGTACTTATGATTTATTTTCCCACTAATCTTAGATTGTACAACATTGAATAATGTTATTTAAGTATGGGGGAGGTTCTACTAATATTTTGTTTTATGTTGAGTCTAAAACAACAAAATAAAAATCCAAGTAGAAGGAATACCATCTTATCGACCGACAAGACCCAGTCGATATCGGTCGACAAGACATCACCTGCAACGATCGATGCATCCGTTTACACATCGATCGATATTGAGTTCGGTCAGGTATATCGTTCTAAGTTTTTACATTAAGCAATTGTGATTTATTTTTCCTCATAACTCTGACTGATTTACACTAGGGACAGTGTAATTTAAGTCTGGGGGATGTTTACTGATATTTAGTTTATTTTTGAGTCTTATTAAAATGTTTGCAAAAAGAAGTTTATTGAGTCAAGAAGGGGATAATGAACTTATTAAATTTTTCTTGTTTATAACCACTCTTTATCACCATTCTAAACTTACTGATTAGAAATAGTACTAAAGATACTAAAGTGGATCAGCCTGTCAACTATCCACACTTGATTGGATTGTTTGAAGGAACCAAAGCTGATCTCCAACACTAAACCTAACACAACTGCTTGTCTTGGGGCCTGGTATACATGGGATCGGATTCTTCAAACAATTCCGAAAAGTAAAGCTTTATGTAGATTTATCACATTTTTCTCTCTATTTTCGACCTTATATATTTAAGTAGAGCTATTTAGTTTAGTAAAAAAACGCAAAAAAAATTTCGAAAAAGAAAAGAAAAATATATTTATAGGTTTTAGTTAGGTGGAATCAGAACATGACTTGGTGGCTACAACCATTAAACCTTGAATTCATTATGATTTCAACAAAAAGATTCGAATGGGACTTGGTGGCTACATCCATTAAAGCTCACTTCATATGAATTCTTGGATATAGGTAAAAAAAAAGTGATCAGGACTTGGTGGCAACAACCATTAAGGCTTGTTTCATATAAGCATGTCTAATCTTGGTCAATAATCATGCCTTAGAAGCAGATTTTGACTCACTTTTACCTGCAGATCTAGATACTTGTTTGAGAATCCTTGCATCCTGTGATCGATACTCCCAAGGTAAATCCCACACTTTTATTTATATTAAGAAATGAGGTTAGTTGAGGGGGAATATCAGATAGTATTTGCTAAGTTGCTGACTAGATGAATTTGGTTGCTAAACTAGGATATGGCATAATGAACTTCTGTGATTAATACTTCTTAGATGTGGATTGCAATATTGTAGAGGTGATGATTAAAAATTTTTAAAATCCGTGAGTCCCTGCTGTTTTCAAACCTCATTCAGAGAGACTGTTTGTTTGTTTTGCTTGAGGACAAGCAAAAGGTTAAGTCTGGGGGAGTTGATATACCATGATTTTGACCCAGTTTTACTCATGGTATATGAGTGTTTTAATAACTAATTATTATATTATAGAAGATTTTTAGAGTACTTACATGTTTAGGTACGTTTTTAAAAAATATGGTGATTTTGGTGTCTTTTGAATGCATAACTGCACAGACACGTCAGATGTTTAGCTATATAAGGATACTTTCCCACCGTTAGATTGAGATCATATATTGACACAAGATAGGGCTTTGAGTTAGCTTTCCAATGCCACCGGTTTGAGGTCAATCAGCATCCTGTAGCAGAAGTTATGCATGTTTTACTGAAGAGTTGTCGAGAAGCTAAAGGTAAATCGATCGATGCAACACTCTTTGTATTGATATGGATCCCAGAACGCGGTTCAAGTATATTTCAAGACCGAATTAAGCCTAGAAGAAACTCAAATTACCAAGATACCCATGGACGACCAAAAACCCTATTTATGTGTTTTCTAAGCCATTGTTGACAGCTAAGCTTTCTTTGATTCATTGTTCTTAGATCTAGGAGATAAGGGAGGACCTCCATCAGAGTCTTCCTGGAACTCCATTGGTTTTGGTTTTTTATAATTATTCTATTGCTTTTATATTTTATATATGTTCATCTATGATTTCTGTAAAAAAACTTCATGTCTAAATAGATCCACCTGTTAAGTTTAGCGTTCAAATAGGTTTGAGGGATTAGTCCCAACTATAGGATCACTTGTTGTGGTATTTATTAATAGGATGTTATTAATGCCTATTTTCTAGATTAGCTATCTAGAAATCTGATCTAATGAGTTTAGATTGTTTGAACAACCTTTAGACAATTCTAAATATCCTGAATCTATTCTATTAAGTTAGGATTTACTAGAGTATAGCGATAGCTTGATCTAGAGGTCTTTAGTGAGTATAATTAACTCGCACATAAAGCTTAACTAGGCGCGTTAATTGATACTCCCATTAGAAATTGATCGACGTAACGAGAGGTGAATCGATCGATATTATATATACACCACTATTGATCAGACATTCTTGTTTGGGTTAATAGATCTAGTTAATAGACTTATTCAGTAAAGCGAATGCCTAATGAATTTGTTATTTAGTGGTTAAGCTCTTCAATATCATGCATACAACTGTTTAGCACCTATAGGATTATAATCTCCAATACATGAATAAAAACCCTAGATCTAGCAACCATCATTCCATCAAAAACATCTCAGTTACATAAGAACAACTACCTTGTTTGACCCAAGTTACTTTATTTGCTACTTTATAATTATTTATTGGCCGAGCTTGATCGTATAACTATTAGATCTAATAGGTTCCCTAGTTTCTTGTGGATTTGATCCCTAAGTACTACAGCTGAGAGTAAAGTAACTCCTTAGGGTAATTTGAGTGATATCATTTAGTAATCTCTTGTTGCATAAAGCTCTTATCTTTTTTTTTCCAAAACAAAAAGTCTCCAACCTCTCTTTAATCTCTTTAAACATGAAAACACTAAACTCTATATCAATTTTCATTTAAAAACGATCGTCTAAAATGCCTCACTTTGAAAGGGCATTGTGGAGTCATTACCTTGCAAAAAGAAATTTCTTGAAATAGTTTCATTATTTCAGAATACTAGCGATATCCTTAAGAATAACAAATTAATGGCAATTATAGGAAAAAACAATTTAGCGGTACAACTTCAAATGGGTTTCAATAGCAAGCAAATTGTAACAACCCGTTACCTGGCCCAAAATTTTTGAGAAAACTAATGGGCCACTCTACAGCCCACTTGCTCAGAAAGCCTAGGGTTTGCCACTCCACCCTATAAAAAGGACTGCAGCCTCCTCCTTTTGTCTTATTGGCAAACTGGAAGCGAAGCTCTGCAGAGAAGTTCCGGAGAACAAAAACCCAATCCGTCAGCCTCCCTCTCTCTCGCCGCCGCTCTCCTCTCTCCCTCTCCGCGAGTCTCTCTCTCTCTCTTCTCTCTCCTCGCCGTCTTCCTCTCTCTCTCTCCTCGCCGTGAGCCGTCGGTGGTGGCGGTGCTGTGTGTTGTGGAGGCTTCCAGATCTCATCTCTTTTCTCTCTTGTTCCCAGATCCAGATCTCAGATCTATTGCTAAGGTGAGGTGATTCGAAAACCAGATCTGTCCTCATAACCTCTGTTCTGGTTGATGCGAGAATTAGGGTTTGGATAGTCCTTGTTTGAAAGTTAAGTTGATAGATCATAATGGGAGTTAGGTTGTTAGATGAATGGATCACGATGCATAAGAACCTTCACACTGTTTAAATGGGAGTTAACGAACTGTCTTGTGTTGATGTGGTTAATGATTGATGATGAATGACTGTGTGACTGATTTGTGTCTCATGTGATGATTGTGAATGAAAGCTAGGTTGTTAGAAAGAAGTGAATACATAAGATGATAGCTATGTTAATTGGTAACAATTGATTTGGATGATGAATGTAGAGTAATATTCCTATAGTTTTTAATGTGAAGGAGAGATGAATATGAATGAGATGTCACTTGGCTTTGATGTATAAGAATATGAATGCTATGTGAATTGTGTGAGACACCGATAACGGGTGGCGTCTAGAGTCGAGTATGAGTCTAAGTGATAAGAATGAGAATGATAATGAATATGAGAATGAGAATAGTAACGAGTATAATAATGAGGATGAGAATGATAACGAGTATGAGAATGAGAATGATAACGAGTATAAGAATGAGAATGAGGATGAGAATGAGAAAGTGAATGAGAACATGAATAAGAATGAAGTCGGGTCAATGAACTTGTTTGAAGTCCTGTTAGGGCCACCGAGAACGGGTGGGCGTCTAAAATCTAGGACGTGTACCTGCGGGACAGTAGCCTAACAAGAGGTACCCGTAGGGGACCACGGGACAGTAGCCTAACAAAGGTACCCGTGGGCGAGATGTGAAAGGGCCGTGAAAGGACGGCGTCTGTAGAAGAGACCTCTAGGAGGGACCTGCGGGATAAGAAGTAGGCGCCTTAGGATCGAGTGAATACCAATTCGTGGTATAATTATGACTATTAAGACCAGGGTGGCGGACAGTGCTGGGAGCCAACGAGCTGAACCTCGGATAGTCATTTAGGAAGCTGTAGGGAGGACGGATTTCCCGAGAGAGGGCGCCCCTTCCAGGTTAGGCCGGAACGCGTAGGGACATCCGTAAACGCCATAGGTCCATACGTCTAGGTTGATTGGTGAGTCTAGCTTATAGGTTGACTGCATGAATGATTCCATGTGATGCAACAGCTGAGTCCTTGCAGTGTATGAACGTTAGGGTGCTAGACGACCTTGATGGAATGTTGTTGTATGGCTTGTATGTTGCATATTGATTGTAGTGGCTAGTCGGTTTTGGTTCCCGCATGGGGTAGTGTAGAGTGCCATGCGGACATGCTGGACTAGAGTCACTTCACTGAGTAACCTCAATTGCTCATCCTTCACTTTCCATTTCCCCTATGCGTAGGACTGTATGTAGACGTATGTGGATACGGGTGGATCGGATTTCATTTAAAGATTGTGTCCGCCGACTCCTGGGACCAGTAAGGGACACGTAGGGTTGTCTAATTGAGTAGACACGTGTCTGTAACACCCTTTCGCTAAACTCTGGTCGGACGCCGGGGGACTGAGTTGTTACAATTGGTATCAGAGCGGGGGTTAAGATCCCTTAGTGCTATCCTAAGGGGTCAGCAGTCCAACGTTTTCAAAAAATTCTTGGTTTTGTTTCTTTCAAGAAAAGAAGTTTGAGAAATTTTTAGAATATTTCCAAAGATGCAAAATGATTTTTAAACCACTCGTTATATCTATAAATCTACTATGGTTCTGATCGGATCTTTATTGCATGATGTTTCCGCTTGATCACTACGAGTGGAGGAGGCCGCACATGCACTATAGACCGAGGAATACTCGGGATTACGCCCATAGGCGCCATCCAGATGCAGGAGTGTTGCCCATGTTCCCGGAACCAGAGGAGCAGTACATGGAATTTCTGTTTGGGTACCCACATGAGTAAACCGTGAGACGCAAGGTGTTGATTCCCCACTTCCAGAGGATGGTTATGGAGAGGCGCATACTGCAAGGTCACGCGACGTTCCAGCTCTCACCCGAGGGGGAGCTCCCAAGGAAGCGTGGTCGCCCGAGCAGGCCGCCGAGTTCGGTTGCGGAGCCCCTGAGAGTGTTCATCGGAAAGTGTCAGTGCAAGGCGTTGTCCCATAATACCCAAGGAGGTAGATCATTGGTGGAGTACACCGAAGATTTCATCGACCAAGCTAAGTAGTGTAGACCAAAGACGCAGAAATGTGGTGCGGATGGTACAGAGACTGGCTTCGTGGAAACATCAACGCCCAGTTGAAGGGAATCCTAGAACCACTAGAGTTCACCTTAGTGAAATGGATGGCCGGCTTCGCGATCGAAGCAGAGGAGAAGATCGCAGCCGAGTTGGCCGCCATCGCGAGGTCAGAAAAGGAGAACGATGGGAAGGATTTGGGGATGGACGACGGCGGCCTGAGGGCGAGAAGTGAAGAACCTCCTAAGAAGAAACGGGGGCGACCGAGAAAGTCTACCTCGGCATATGGTGACTGTGACTGCGATGTGCTAGTTCAGATGGTGCAGAAGCCACGCAAGGTGAGAGATTACTTGGATGAGTTCCTGAAGACGGCAAAGAAGTGCCAACCGAAACCTGCAGAAGAGTGGTGTCGGCTATTCAAGGCGGGACTTCGCGGTGACATTCGGGATGAGCTCGCTGGTGTCCTGGAGCTCTTGTAGTTTGCATTAGTGAAGAGGGTAGCTGGTCAGGCATTAGATGTGGAGGAGTTGTTGGCCAGGAAAAACGCAAAAGTCGACTGTGATTGTTCCACCGAGGACGACGAAGACCCAGAGCCGGCAGTAGGAGATGCTGGTGTGGATGGTTCTGGATCCGAGGACGACCATGTTCCTTCCCCTCACTGTGGTTGGTTGAGTTCCTAGGATCATTTCGTAGGAGTAGGACACGCGTTTGTTTCTGCTATTTTATTTATTGCTGGTGTTGGTGTTTTCCTTTTTATAGGCACTCCGTGATTGTACGGATGCCTTGAGTTTTCCTAAACTACTGTAGTCGTACTCCATTTTATTTATTTATTTATTTATTTATTGGATTGAGTCATTGGGTTTTAAGAGGCCATAAGCAAAGTACTCTGGACCTGTGTGTCGTTCGTGAGTGATGCGTGACCAACAGAATACTTGAGTACGATTGAGTAATTGGAGTCTGGACCAGAACATACATGTTAAGACCAAGTGTTACAATTCGGAAGTTCTATTAGTGGACCTGAATAGAGATGTTTCAGAGATTATAGGTACCTTGATGGTAGCGATGCAGCCACGAGAGAGCTGGGGTAGGAGATCGCCAAAGTGAGCTAACCGACCTGGGCTGTATGTCGTGTGATGAACAAGGTGATAGGGGGACCATACCACCCCGCTCACATGGAGTTACGGGTACAAGGACTACAGAGGAAGTTGGTAGGAACCAGGTATGCTTGATCAAAGTGGGGGAGAGCTACGGGCAAAGTTGAAAAAGGACCTACGGAACTACGAGGCAAGTATAACAACCGATAAGGACTAAGAGAAACACAAAGCGGCGGCCAAGTTGGATCAAGGGACACATGGAGATGGTTGAAACCACAGGCGGGGAAGCTTGGACCAAAGACCATGAGGGGCAAGGGAAAACCGGAGTAGCGCAGCAGAAGCATGGTGGCAAGCCAGCAGCGAGAGTACGTCTTACCGTAACTATAAACCGAGTATGGATGAAGTTGATGAACCACAAGAAATGCCGACTCTAGAAGGAGCGGATGGGATACCAAGGATGAGGGACCCCGTATGGTTAGTGAGCCAGAATGTTTCAGAAATCGATAGCGAGCAAGTGATGCGTAATGCCCACATTGGTTGGGATGTTGTGGTCGGAATTCTGACACGCAGAATTCGGGGACGAATTCTATTAAGTGGGAGAGATTGTAACAACCCGTTACCGGGCCCAAAATTTTTAGAAAGACTAATGGGTCTCTCTACCGCCGACTTGCTCATAAAGCCTAGTGTTTGCCCCTCCACCCTATAAAAAGGACTGCAGCCTCCTCCTTTTGTCTTATTGGCAAACTGGAAGCGAAGCCCTGCAGAGAGGTCCCGGAGACCAAAATCCCTAGCCGTCAGCCTCCCTCTCTCTCACCGCCGCTCTCTCTCTCCTCTCTCCCTCTCCGCGAGTCTCTCTCTCTTCTCACTCCTCGCCGTCTTCCTCTCTCTCTCCTCGCCGTGAGCCGTCGGTAGTGGCGGTGCTGTGTGTTGTGGAGGCTTCCAGATCTCATCTCTTTTCTCTCTTGTTCCCAGATCCAGATCTCAGATCTATTGCTAAGGTGAGGTGATTCGAAAACCAGATCTGTCCTCATAACCTCTGTTCTGGTTGATGCGGGAATTAGGGTTTGGATAGTCCTTGTTTGAAAGTTAAGTTGATAGATCATAATGGGAGTTAGGTTGTTAGATGAATGGATCACTATGCATAAGAACCTTCACACTGTTTAAATGGGACTTAACGAACTGCCTTGTGTTGATGTGGTTAATGATTGATGATGAATGACTGTGTGACTGATTTGTGTCCCATGTGATGATTATGAATGAATACATAAGATGATAGCTATGTTAATTGGTAACAGTTGATTTGGATGATGAATGTAGAGTAATCTTCCTTTAGTTTTTAAAGTGAAGGATAGATGAATATGAATGATATGTCACTTGGCTTTGATGTATAAGAATATGAATGCTATGTGAATTGTTTGAGACACCGATAACGGGTGGCGTCTAGATTCGAGTATGAGTCTAAGTGATAAGAATGAGAATGATAATGAATATGAGAATGGTAACGAGTATAAGAATGAGGATGAGAATGATAACGAGTATGAGAATGAGAATGATAATGAGTATAAGAATGAGAATGAGGATGAGAATGAGAAAGTGAATGAGAACATGAATAAGAATGAAGTCGGGTCAATGAACTTGTTTGAAGTCATGTTTGGGGCCACCGAGAACGGGTGGACGTCTAGAGTCTAGGATGTGTACCTGCGGGACAGTAGCCTAACAAGAGGTACCCGCAGGGGCCCACGGGATAGTAGCCTAACACGAGGTACCCGTGGGCGAGATGTGAAAGGGCCGTGAAAGGACGGCGTCCGTAGAAGAGACCTATAGGAGGGACCTGCGGGATAAGAAGTAGGCGCCTTAGGATTGAGTCAATACCGAGTCGTGGTATAATTATGACTATTAAGACCGGGGTGGCGGACAATGCTGGGAGCCAACGAGCTGCAACTCGGATAGTCATTAGGAAGCTGTAGGGGGAACGAATTTCCCGAGAGAGGGCACCCCTTTTAGGTTAGGCCGGAACGCGTAGGGACATCCGTAAACGGCCATAGGTCCATACATCTAAGTTGATTGGTGAGTCTAGCTTATAGGTTGACTGCGTGAATGATTCCATGTGATGCAACGGCTGAGTCCTTCCATTGTATGAACGTTAGGGTGCTAGAATACCTTGATGGAATGTGGTTGTATGGATTGTATGTTGCATATTGATTGTAGTGGCTAGTCGGTTCTGGTTCCCGCATGGGGTAGTGTAGAGTGCCATGCGGACAGGCTGGACTAGAGTCACTTCACTGAGTAACCTCAATTGCTCATCCCTCCCTTTCCATTTCCCCTATGCGCAGGATTGTATGTAGACGTATGTGGATACATGTGGATCGGATTTCATTAAACAATTGCGTCCGCCGACTCCTGGGATCAGTAAAAGACACGTACAATTGTATAATTGAGTAGACACGTGTCCATAATACCCTTTCGCTAAACTCCGGTCGGACGCCGGGACAGGGTTGTTACACAAATGGCAATGATATTTAACTTTCATTTAATGACAAGGTATTTGTTCTTCAAAATAACCAACCTTTGCTCCCAATACACTTTCTTTACTTTGTTACTCTACAAAGACCCGGAAAATTCTACATATCACAAGACCCAGAAAACGAGAAATTAAATAAGGAGGAGCAAGGAAAGAAGAGTACATCTCCGTTTTAGTCATAATTATCTATGAAATCTAAGAAAAACTATTTTTTACTCTTTCAAGCTTTTCACTTTCTTTGCTAATGCCTTCTCTTTCTAAGATTTACAGCAACTATGCTTTTTCTTGTTTTCTTCGACCGTGATAGCTCTTTGCTCTTGCTCCACTTTAGCACGTGTGCTCCACTTTTCCAATAACGATTATAAAAAAAACTTTTCAACATATATAAGAGAAATACAATACAAATTTCAATTTCAAACATCAATTTAAATTGTGTTTTTTATATTTCATATTAAGTTTTTAAAATATAATATATATTATACTTGTGAATTTAACTCTTTATCCATTGATTCCACCATGTTTGACCTACTGTAGAGTAGATGCGGATCAACAAATTTAAAAATATGTGGACATATAGGGGTCGGTCGGATTTAAAGTGTAGGTATTCGTCAGGCCACCAAATATTTTTTGATAAAGATTATGTTTAAATGATTTATTTTAAAATAATTAAAAATATGAATACAAAATAAATTAATTAAAATATATTATTTTAGTTTAAGAATATAAAAATAGTTATTTTTAATGTTATCCTCATGTGGTTTATCCATAAATTTAAAAGAGGTGGATGCATGTATAATTTTTTCTACTTGCGTGTTAGGTGGATCAAAATTTTGAATCAAAAAATGATTCAACACGCAGCGAGGCGGGTCGATCCGCAAATTCAGCACTAATTTATATGATGTTACGTATAAAATACTATCAATTATATGATTACTTATATGATAATATTTATTAAATATGATTTAATTATATGATAACATATTTATGATATATAATAATGATATAAAAAATAAATAGTAATATATTTTTGAAAAATTATACCCATGCATACACACAGATCAAAGTTTAGTTTGAATTAATCTTGTTGCTTATACGAAGTGAATGAGTATTGGATTTGGTATTGTTTTCTCTTATTTAATTTCCAACCCAACATCAAGACAATGCCAATACAACAAAGGAATAAAATGTACTTGTTGATAATATGTTAGACGAAACAACAGCAATAATAATTCTTAGATGAACCTACAATTTGATAATCTCTTCTATTCGAGAAAATAGATTTTTAAAAAAAAGTTTTTTTGCACACTACTGTTTTATTTAAGAAACAAAAAAGAAATGAAAAAAATAGAAAAAGGATCCGTTGAAAAAAAAAAACTGACGCATGGAAACCAAAAAAATGAAAACAAAGATAAAAGAAAAAAAAAAGAGAAAAAAATTGGTATATTTGAAAGAGATAAAAGAATGAATATCTACTCTATTAAAATAGATTCGTTCTTTTTATCTACTGATACAAGTTTTCATTTAAATTTGGACCATTTCTAGAATGTTACAAATAATATAAGTCATATAATTGATCGAACCGTATTACTTAAATTAAACCAACACAATTAATGTAAAGAGACGACCTTAATGTAAACTACTTTCAAAATATGGCAGGTATCTTTGTGTATACCGAAAACACGTATTTTCTTCTACAAATATGGAATGTTCTAAAAGAATATATATATCATCAAAATATGGAATATGAAAATCTACTAATTATACTTAAATTAAACCAGTGGTTATTTATCTAATATAGTCTTGGGCTTACTTTTATTTTTTGAACAAATTATATAGTTTGGTTTTTGTGCTTGGTATTAAGAAAAAAACTCTAAAAACATTGAATAAACTTTTCACCTTAAAAGATAAAAAACTCAATTGTTATTTTCAGACCCAAAAGGTATTTAATATTTTTAACAAAACAAAATTATCTATTATTAATCATTTATTTAAATCATGTACTTTAAAACATGTTAATATATTTTTTATTCTAAATAACAATCACTTTGTTTTGATAAATTTCAATGGTAACTTTTAAATAATTTATTGTTTTATTTTTCTTAAATAATTTACTGATTAAAAAAATTTAAAGCAAAACCAAAAACCAAATCTAAAAACTAAAATCTAAAACCAAAAGCTGAAAACACATGTTATATTTTTTTCCTTTGTTTATTTACAAAATAAACTATTTCAATTTTTTTTTAATTTGTTGTCATCTTTTCAGTTTTGAATTAGATGTTCGATTATTTGAGATTTGTTTGTTGGTCATATTAGTTCAAACTAACTCAGTGGGTATAAAAATTAAAAACCCAAACCAAAAACTGAAAATGAAAATGAAAAGTAGAAACTTAAAAACTAAAAACCAAAAACCAAAATCTAAAAATAAAAACTGAAACTAAAAACTAATGAAAAATAATCATCACCACAAATTTTGGTGAATTGATTTTATATCAAAATATTCTTTAAACTAAGACAAAACTCAGTTATATAAATTTTTAATCTTAAAAGATTTATGTGCTTTCAAGCGCGGGTCAAAATCTAGTTGAGAATAAATGAGGGGTATT
The DNA here is from genome assembly GCA_932364175.1 of Eruca vesicaria subsp. sativa. Taxonomy (NCBI): domain Eukaryota; kingdom Viridiplantae; phylum Streptophyta; class Magnoliopsida; order Brassicales; family Brassicaceae; genus Eruca; species Eruca vesicaria. Next base: position 153,701 of record CAKOAT010320710.1, read on the forward strand.
GAAAGTGATTTTTCTCTCAAATGGATAATTTAAGTTATTTTTCTGATTGCATGTAAAAGTTATAAACACACCAAAAAAATCACAATATGTACATATAGTTATGCATCTAAATACATGTTCTTTGTGTATCTTGATCCTCCTATGAATAAGGCTTGTAGCAAAAATCAACTTCCTTGCTCATGCATATATATACTTCTAGCGTTTTAAGCTAGTTTCATAGTCATAGCTATCCGATCTGTTGCTTTTTTGATTCATTATTAGATAAAACGACGGGTTCGACTCTATAGTAGTCTAAGAGTCGACCACAAATTGCTAAAACAATTTTGTTGAATACAATATGGTATGACACTCATTTTCTTTTTCTATAAACGGTAACATACGACTCATTTTCTTTTTTCTATGAACGATGAGCATACAACTGCCTCATGATGATTTGCATCCTATAAACAGAAGCGCATACCACTGTCACAAGATGATTGTCTGCCCTTTTAGCTTTACAGTAGCATCCGATGCTATCTTTTTAATCCCAGACCACTATCACTGTAGATATGAGCCATTATGTTTGTTTTTCTTGTAAAACAATCTCTTTTATCCATGTCCAAATTGACTATGTTTAATGGATACTTAAGTGGACGGTGTCTTTAAACAGAAGCACAAAATTATGAGTCAACCCAAAATATCATACAAGTTCTCGAGGTTTGTGCATAAGAAACTCAAAAACAGCTGATACGGTCTAGGTACAAATTAAATGACATGTCAGGAACAAATATCCTCTCTAATCAAGAGAAGAACCACTCCAATGTAGGAAAAAAAACAATAACAACCCAAACTGTGGGAACCAAGTATGTTGTCACGATTTCACAGGCTTCAATCATTTACTGTTGCAAAAGAGGCTTCAGTTGAGCTGTGAAAAGGTTGGCTAATGCACCTCGTATATCCATCTGCAAACGGAAAATAAAAAAAACTCGACCGATTATAACAACGTTGTCTAGATGAGACTAGAAAATGTTTTAATTTAAGTGGAACTAGCCTGTTCACAGCAGACAAGCCTCGTGAGCAGAGGGTAGAACTCTCTCATGTGTTTTCTGAATATTTTGTTGTTCATGAAGCACATGCCTTCCAGAACCTGGAACAAGATGACATCAGAAAATTATCCTTTCTATCATAGTTTTTTTTAAATATAATTTCAGTAATAGATTATGTGGCAATTAAGATGAATTTTACCTTAACAATCACGGGAGAACGTAGCTCAAGTACCCGGTGAACATCCATGTTCGTAGACTCCCCCAAAGAGGACTGGAGATCAGATGTTTCTTTCAGCACTTGTTCACAGAACGACACCAGCTTTTCTTCCGCTGCACCTTCTAGTTTTTCTTCCATGTCAGATGCAGCATCCTCAAGCCCACATGTTGTCTTATGTAAGACATCCATATATATGTTGGTTCCTTCCAGCTCTTGTCGGAGAAGGTTTAGAGGTGGCCTGTAGTATAACGAATTGTTCAAATTCTATGTACGAAAGGAAGATAAATAATGTCTAATTATAACTCAGTCCAAAGGGCTTCGTTCCTAACCTTTCCGCGGAAATGTGATTCATTCGCGTTCTGAGGTTCGAATATGAATTGTAGGAAGCAGCGAATTCTATGAATGAGAATAAGATGTCCATGATCGCAATCTTCTGTGCTGTTTTCAAATTACTCCAGTACTTTTTCTGCAGAATTAACATCAAACACAGAAAGATGCAACAGTCAGTTTAAGACACCTTAAGACCATACAGCCTATAGCTAAGTCGAGAAGACATCTTCATACCTGGATACTGTTGATAGCACCCAGTAGTAGTAATTGTGTGATGCATTTGCCTCTAATAGTTCCAAGAGCCGGGCTCTCTTCTTCTCTGTTGTCGGGCTCTGCAGAATCCACCTGCTGCAGGATGAAGTAGCAATTGTTGACATTCTCTATTTCATCATATTACTAGGTGTCGGCGAAACGAGAGAACTATGACAAGCTCGTGCATGATTACCTTATGTGGAGAAGAGGGTACAGACACCTCGGCAGCAGAGCTTTTCGGTTGAGATGTAAGATTCCTGAGAAAGAGATTGTCCATGAATCTTTGGCCAAAAGTCTGACTCCGCTGGATATTCGGATCATCCCCTTCCTTTTGTGACCTTCCAGCTGACGACGGACGACCTTCAGGAGAAAACTTAATGGTAAAAACATGGCGTTGCACAGATCCAATTGTCTTTCAACTATTCTAAAAAGAATTCTTGTGATTAGTTTAAGAGGAAACCTTCAGACTCTTGGGAAGCTCCTTGAGTACCAACCCTTGGAGATGCCTGGGCGGAGCGTTTCTCATTTTCATCCGGATTATGATCAACTCGTGGAGAATCAGTGGCATCGGCCTCTATATCTCCTGTCACAACCAAGTTCTTATTCGGATTGTCAAAACCCAAAGCATTTAATAGCTCCAGCGGTTGAGTTGTGTATGATGCATCTCTAGAAACCGAAAGAAAAAGTTAGATAGCAACATTTGTGGATGAAAATTTTGTGATGTAAGATAGTGACCTTATGCTTTTCAAAAGCATATCCCAGTCGCCCTCACTGAATTGGTGGCCTCCAACCTCTATGAGGTGAATCAACGCTCCTAAAGAAATTGAAACAACTGTCTGGTCTGATTTCTTCGCACAGTCTAGGAGCAAGCTTAAGAGTGGAGGCAGCATAAAACAAACTTCCTGCTCCAAAGGTGAAAATCCAATGGTCAAATTTGCAGCAAGCAATAATATGTTCTAACTTTGTGTACATTTCTGTACGGTTTCGTGTGATAAGCATAACATATACTGCAATGAGTGTGAAGTTTAACTGAGAAATAATGGATAGGATGCGCACAGAGAGAACAAATAGAAAAGCTTCATCAGTACCTTGTAGAACGTATTAAAGAGATTGCAGAGGAGCTGAAGAGAATGAATGCTTGTTTCACGAAACTGAACATCCCCCGACGATATTAAGCCTTCCTTTCCAGCATGACTCACATGATCAAAAATTGGAAACAAGATGCGGTGGAAGATGCTCTCCCAGAAAGGCGTGGAGAACTTGTTGCCTCTTTCATTCAGCAAATCAAACAACACCTCCAGAGCGCAGTTTCTAACTTCAGGTCTAAAATCTGATGTGAGATCAGATAAACCAGCAAGCATCGGATACCAGTAATGCTCTGTCACATCAAAAGTTTCATCGTCATTGGTATTGACGGGCTTGAGAACACCACCCGGTATGAGTCCCTGAGAATCATCATATGCTAGAAAAATAAGCAAATGTTGTTCCAGAGGGAGAACTTACGAAAAATGTGAGGGGATTTGAAGACAGAGAAAAAAGTAGATAACGAACGGAAAGAAGTGTCGGGTATAAGACTAAAGTTATAATTGAAGAGTTAAATGCTGAAAACTCAAGCCAAATTTAGCTTGAGATCATACCTCTGCAAGCCGATCCTCGCATATTCTGAGAAGGGCAATAGCTTTCAGGCTTATCCGGTCTGAAGCTTTGTTATTGGCAAACCGGATGAGACAGTTGACGCAATCCATGAAGCAGTCACCGATCACCTGGTCAAAGTGTTCCAGAATAACTGGAAACAAACTAGTGGTTACAAAAACTTTATCGAAACAATATAGTGAGAAAATACACTACATCTGTGATACAAGTGCAAGACCTTCATGGACAGTTTGTTACCTTGCTCCACATTCTCAAATGATTTTTCAACTATGGATTCAACATCATCATCTGCAGCTGCTGTAAATATCATAAAAACACTCCTCCATCCCGATTTTATACTTCCAACTTTAGATTTGATCATCTAAGAGAAAAAAGATTGCTTAGGTGATGGAAAAATGGCTGCATACTACTGAGTAACAAAAACAAAGGAAACATATCAATATTCAAATTAGCAAAGACCAGCAAGCAACCTGAACGATGCAGTCAACAATTAGGCTCCTTGTGGTCTGACTTTGAGTATTTCGCATGATAATAACGAACGGTTTCAGAATATCATTTTGGAAGGTGAAATTGGTGAGCTCAGCACGTTCCAAATACTTCATCCCGAGCTGTCTAAGAGAATCTATGGCATACATTGCAATCTTTTCATCATGATGGCTACCAGCAGATACGAAATGTTCAGCAAGGACAGACCATATCCTTGCCCAAACCTGGTATATTCACAAAAGCAAACACAAATTAAGTTATAAGATACATATTCTATCAGCACTTCAGCATTACTTGGACAAAGAGTCAGGAAACAGTTCTATAACAGACACCAAAACATGTTGCAATGCACAATATAGATAACCCAAAGTTATAACAGAACAGAGAGCAACATTAACATGTTTTCCACTTTATTTTCTGATCTTGTAATTGTTAAGGCTGCTAATTCTTAGCGTATCCATACTTTCAAGTTGCTGAGGTGCAAGAACTGGGTATGTGTTGTGGGCTATTATATGTAACCATGCACCTAGTAGATCAGAAGACTATAAGAAGAGTACCATTCGAATACGAGCTATATTGTAATAACTGATCTCAACGAGCTTCTGCAAGCTGAAAACCCGGGGAGGAGACTGTTTCAATTCTTCCGCTGAAACACCACACAGAGCAGTAAAGAATTCCACAACAGATTCGCTCGGCAGCTTCACACTGTTTACAAAAACTTGTTCAGCCGGTCTCCCAGCTAATTCCTTCAATGATTGAACAACCCCATCTTTGGATATCTGGTTTGATCCATGCATTACTGTTGCAGTAATCCCAGGAGTAGAAATGATGAACTCAAGCCGAGAAACACATTCTAAAACTGCATTCCAGGTATCTTGAAGGGTATCAGGTTCTGAGTCACACAGAGCCAGTAAAATCCTCAATGCTTCAACATTTTTGCTCCGCATTTCTTTTGGAGCATGCAAGAACGTGAACCTATGGACAGTTTGACGAACAATAGTCAATATACCACAAATTTATGTAGTTTACATAAACAGCCAATACACAAGGAAACCTAAATAAATACTCAACGCTAAAACATAAAAGGGAGTATGAAATAAGTGTTGCAGGTTTACCGGACAAGCGATGTTAGAAACGCATAGCGCATAGTATCCATTCCAAGAACAAAAGCAATATGTATGCCAGCTTTAAATCCTTCCATGCAGAGAAGAATTCTTGGTTTGTTATCACCTACTTCCATTGTAACGGAGAAAGCAGCAAGCAGAGGCCACCCAACAGCTTCCACCATGGGCCTTATTATGTCCACTTGCTCAACAGTGTGAAAGACTCCTCTTTTCACTCCATCCTTTCGGAAAATTTCCTGTGTTTTCCTAACAATATCCTCAGTCTCAGACTTAGCATCGGCTGCTGATATTCTTTTTGGCAAACCCAGATTAAGAATACTGACAAGACCACCTTCTCCTCCTGGCCTTTGACTGTTGATTTTCCTTATGCTGTTGTCATCATCTTTGAGTTTTATTTCTTCTTTTACAATAGATTCATATATCTCTTCCAGAAGTTCAGTTGGAGCACAATCTTCGGGATCAGTTGTAGCATTCATACGTATAAAATCAGATTTTGACATTTTAGGCCAAACCATCGGATTATGCGCATCTGTATTTAACATGATAACTGCATACGCTAGAACGTAGGCAGTATCTGCATTCTTGAAAAGACCCGGATTGTCTGCGCAATATCTACTCGAGGGAAACAGTGGAAAAGAAAATGTTAGCTATCGATGGGGAAAATAGATAATATAGACAGATATAGATTTGCCGACAAAAAAAAAAAAGAGATAGATTTTTCAATTCATGTAACAAATAAGAAGCTTAATATTTGTATTTAACTAAAAGATGATCTAAGGAGAACATTTCATACCTCTCTGCAAACTTTTCCATAATGCGGTCAATTTTTTGAGCCTCTCCTGGAAGTCTGAAACCTTTGAGAAATTCACGAATAGCTGTATGAAACTTCATTTCTGAAAACTTCATTGAATCAACATATGCATGCATAACTGCAAGAGGAAACTCCTCGTGTTGACCCAGGTATTCGCCAATCATGACCTACACATAAGAATGGTTATATCCCCACCTATAAATACTGAACATAAATTCTGCAAAGTTCTACTACTGTCCCACCTTTTTTAAACTCCAAGTACTTCTTAGAAACTGAGCAACTGAAGCAGGATTCCTTTCGACCAACTTGTTTGCTATTAGATATTCTATACCCTTCACTGAATTCCTGTTGAACTGCAAAAGTAATTACCAATGCGTTAGTCATGTCACTACTAGTGACAAGCATTCAGGATGTTAACAATAGTAACCTCGGAGATTGCAGCCTCCATTGTGGATTTATGAGCTTTAGCCTTCTCAAAGTTGCTCGGGACATCTTCCCTGCTTTTGGTTTCAATTGGCTCCCTAGCAGAATTAGAGTCCTCGCTTACATTTCTTGTACTATTTTCTGTCTCTCTCTTTATTTTCTCCCAATCAACAAGTGATTTAAGAACGTTCACCAGGCACTGGAAAATATAACGAAAAAGGTTCCCCTAATTGATTATTGAATACTTCACAAGGAATCAAATCAAATTAGTAAATTAATAGTAGCAATTTAAGTAATTTATTTATGGGTGAAGGTAGAGCAAACGTGACATGACGCCTACCTGAAGGGATGAACCTTTGACTGAAGCTGTCTGCGAAGCCATCGCAGGATTGGGATCAGCACTTTGAGTCCCTTGAGCAATTTTTGAAAGTGTTGTTACCTAAAATAAAAGAAAAAGATAAAATGCGGGCCGTAACTATCAGTCACATTGCTGACGAATAATAGTTATCTAAACAAGAAGAAAATGGAACACACCATCCGTTCAAACAAGTTCGGGGCCTCTAGATCACAATCGTAGTTTACATAGACATCAACAAGCATCTGAGGATCTTTACAGACTTTTTCAAGCATCCTGCAAAAAACAAAGAACAAAATATCCATATCAATTCACAGCAAAAGAGATAATAGACTCGTTTAAGAGATAATACAGAGCAGAATAACATTTTACCTAAGAACACCCATCTTTTGGTCACTGGGACACTCTGAGCTATCTAATGATCGTAAGACGATGATGGGGAAAAAGATACCAATTTCACCCTGAAAATGAGATTTACAATCAGAAAATATAGTAAAAGGTAATAACATCGCAAAGAATAAATTTTAAACACGAGACATCACATGCTTACCTTTAAACTATCTCTGAACCTAAGCAAAAGCACAGAGAATATACCAGATGCATACTGTCAGAAGATAAATCCTAGTTAGATACAACATTCTAAAGTGAATCCTCAAAGATCTACAAGAACTGGAAAATCAAACCTGAAATATGGCAGAAGCCTGAGAAACTGAAGCTCGCAACAATGCATATGAGAGGTACGCTTTCACTGAATCAATAAAGTGAAAGTTCTTCGTAAAGGAATGACTAACTCCTTCGAGCATACCCTGCATATTGCAAAGGTATATGTTGCAGAAAGTTAGTTAAACTTAACAAACAAAAAGAACCTTCAAAGAAATGCAACATTAAAAAAACAATCTATGTCATCAATCCTTCTATGTTTTCTGAAATTCAGCATAAGCAAAGAGGTAAATATAGGCCTTGCAAAACATTAAAGTTATGAAGAAGGGACAGCAATTTTGTGGGTGTAAATACAACCTCGAAAACAAGGCATGAATTACAGGCAGTTCATAGTAAGAACAATCATGTATTACATCTTTATTTGACTACACAAAAATAAAATTTTAGTTATACAGTTACATGTAACTAGGTTTACCTGAAGAAGCTCAAGTGACAAAATACGGGTCTTGGTTGTGACTTCATCACTATCTTCTTTCATGCCCATCTGATACACAATTTGGAAAATACATGTTACAGAAACACCACAAATAGCTAGTCAAGTTCAAGGATAGAGATGGGACCCTCAAAAATCCAACCTTGCAAAGGGTACGGAAAACTAGCAATGCATCACGCTGTCCAATACTCATGCTCTCTAGCTCGATGCCCCTACGGAATTAAAACGAGTTAAATAAGAAATCATGGCTTTTATAAAGAGCAAACAAGCCGAACCCATTATTTCCTACTCGTTACAGGTAAGTATGGGCATAAAGTGTGTTCGGCTCGGCCACAAGCAACATTATAGGTGTAAGACAGGCATGTGCGTAAACTTGTTTTGGACAATCTTAAACTCAGAAATTGTACAGAGTGGTATGAACTATACCGTTTTATCTTCTTGCCATCTTCAAGATGCACAGCTTTGTCAAGGGCGGCTTCTAAACCCTGATCAGAGAATTAAGAACTTCATCTCCGCAAAAACCAACAACAATATACAAGAGTTGTCCATCTATCAGGGAGGCTGAAGAAACTATCCTCGAGAACTTCTTCCAGACTCACAAAAGTTATATCTTACAAAATTTTGTATAGAGCATATGAGATGCATACGTCACAAAAATAAACAATGAGAGGGAGTTCGAAGACAATTGACTAACAAATACTTCCACTTAAATACAGAAGAAACAACGAGTATACGACATCGCTATATAAAAACAACGCTACCAAACATATGAATTCCTATTTTACTAGGAATTTTTATTTATAACCTTTCAAGATTCCTTTTTACTCAATTCCAGTCACGGCAACTGAAAAAAGTTTGAGATATAAGTTCAAGACCAACCTTAATATCAGCACCGCCCACAAGGGTATGCAACTCTTCAACAGAAGCCAGAGTTGTGTCTTTCGCTTGAGTGAGTGCATCTCCTAATGTCATTTCTTTCTCACTTTGGTTAGCTGCAAAAATTTCTTCAGTTTTAAGGCTTGAACTGTCGCCTGAAACATGTTCTTCCTGAGACACTGAAGATGACGAGGAAACCTAAAATTGTACATTCAATAATCAGCGCATCCATACAACAGTTACTTTGTTTCATGCAATTAATAAAACAAACGCAACAATGAGAAATTCAAATGCCTTACAATGTCAGTCTCCATTCTCCGGAATACAATGCTTATCATCTGAGTCAACATTGCTTTAGATGTTGCTTGGTTTATTGGGCTCTTGCTACGTATAAATACTGCATTTAGTGATTACAATAGGAGTGATGAAAAAACTTGATAAAAAGAGTGAATGTACCTGTTAAGAGCAATATTATAGCAAACTCGAATAACTCCCAGCAATGGTTCCCCGTGTACTGCAATCAAAACCGATTATAGTAATCTAGTTTGATATTGCAAGAACAATAAATAGGAAACCGGTTCAGTTATCTAAGAGTTACAAACAGAGCTTTCTAGATCAGAGGCTAACCTTTGAATTTTCCTGAAGCAACAGCTGTAAGAAGAACCTTCAGCACTTGAAGTACAGTGCTGCATAAAATTTTCAACTTTAAGAACTGGTGTGGATAATGTCAAGAAGCTTTATAAACACAGAGGCACATACCTATCTGGTGATGAATTATCAACACAGCTGCAAACCATGTTCAGAATGTCGGTGAAAGGTGCAGAATTCTTCCCGCCATCCAAACCGGGATCCCCCTCTAAATGATCGTAGGCAATGAGTTTCTGCTTGCAACAGATAAAGAAAAAAAGAACATTTACAGAAAATCAATGGAAGGACTGGAGATACATAAGGAATCTTGGACAAGCAAACAACTAGGATTGCTCAAAGAAATAAGAAAACAAAAACATACATGAAGACAATCCAAAGCAGCATCAAAAATTTTTAAGTTCTTTGTCTCAAATGCAAGGCGTAGAGGCTTCAGAACAAGCTCCACTTCAGCTCCCCCTAATGTGTGTCCAGCATTTGCCAAGGAAATGTTGATGGTCCCGGTCTTTGACTGGCTAGCCTGCTCGGCCACTTCATCACTCGGGGCTTTTTGCAGTTCATCTGCTTCTCCTCCAGTTTTTGCACCACCACCTTCAGCTTGTGAACTGAAGTTAAAAAATAAAATATTTAATGACAGTCACGTAGAAATAGACCATTGAACTTATTTGTTACGTAGACAGAGAGAGAACAGGCCAGCTTTCCATATAAAATACGAAAGTTTAAAAAGATGAAATTAGAATCACATAAAATAACTCAGAGAGAAGACCTATTTGACAAATACGGTTCAGCAGAGGGTTTTGATGATATCAAGCGTGGTTAGTAGCTTAAAAGAAAATAAAACAAACATCAAAAAATGATACCTCTCATCTATGCTCGAGGATGCAGCCTGTGTAACAACCTTGGAACCATCTATAAAATCAGAAAAACTAGTTAGCAAACGACCAACATGTGCATATGAATGTTAAAGACTTGTTTAACGATCATTGAATGTTAGATGGAGTGAACGTCCTTCGTGATTATTGACACAAAATCGAGAGTTCGTAGGAGATCAATTGACACCTCAGCTGGTAACAATCGAACTAAGCAACCCATTGTGTAAAAGAGAAAAGAAAAAGGAGATCTGACCTTGATACGCTTGAATGGCTTTCTGGAGATCAGGAAACTTCTTGCCTCCAGATTCCTTGAGCATCGTCTCGAATGCTCGGCTCACAAATCCACCCGCCGCCATGTCTCCTCACTGGAATCGAACGAGATAGAAATAGATCGTTGCAGTTACGAAGGAATCGTGAGAGAAAATGATGCCCTGGTTTTGATTATTCCATTGACCGAAGAGGCTTTGATCCCAGCTAGAGAGAGAGAGATCTGAAGAAGGTAAACAAGCCACTAGCTTAGATCTATTTTCTCTTTGCAAAGTTATAATATTATTTGTTTTTCTTATAAATAGATACTAGGATAAGATCCGCGCCTTGCGCGGGATGAAGCTATTATTTTTATTATGTTTTGAAAAATGAAACAATAGTTCGGTTTCATTCGGATTAGAGGTGTTCAATCCGGATATCGGGTTTCGGTTCGGTTCGGCTTGATTTTTTGGTATTTCGATTATTAAAATATAACTACTATTCTAAATCTATATGTACTTCAGTTTGATTTGGTTTATATACCATCGGTTTTCAGTTTATTCAATTTTATACCAAAAACATGATTATTTAGTTTGAGATCATATTATATATTATACAAATATATAATATGATCATATTTAGAGTCATATTGTCACAGAGTCATTCATTAAAAAAAATTATATATTTAAATAAAAGAATAAAAAACAAAAAAGGCTTCTATAATCTAATAAAATGATCAAATCTAAAATTAATATCAAAACACTAAATTTTGAAAATAAAAATAAAAAACAAAACAGAAGCATGAAAGAAAAGTTTTTATATTCTTCTATATTTAGTGTTCATCAAACCAATATGCATTCGATTGAACACAACTCTGTTTTTTTTAAGATAAAAAAAGTTGTAAAGAATTTCAACTAATTGTTGTCCATCAAATTTATAATCTTTACTTCAATTTAGTTACTGTTAAAAAAGCAAAATATCAAAATAAGAAGTCTAAGTTGTAATAAATTGTTAGCTATTTACAAATTATAATTATAGTTCAACTCATGTAACAAATAGATATTCATGCGTCGTTATAAATATATACATATTTACATGTTTCAGTTTAATCGGTTATAAATCAAACCATATCCAAATCCAATGGTTTTTATAAAATCACATCCATTCGGTTTGTACGGTATATACCAAAAATAACCATATTATCGATTGTTAATATCTTTTAAAAATATAAAATTAATAAAAGAACTAAGATATTTAAATCATTGATAACAAAAATTTTCAATGTGAAAAATTTAATAATTTTATAGTTTATAAATGTTCTTGAAAATTTATTGAGGATTTTGAAATTAAAATATTTATGTAATCTTATATGGTATATAGTTTAATCTGTATATATATTTGTTTTATTATTGAATGATACGTTTTACTTATATAGTTTTAAAATCATGTATATCTTTTTATAATAAACATGTTAAACTATTGATCATTAATTTTTAACATAATAATTTAGTTATTTATTCTCGTTTTTTAAAATTCAAAATATAACCTATACGAAAAAATCTAAAGTTTAATTTTATAGCTAATTTGATTGTTTAATTTATTTTAATAATATAAAATTAAAATAAAATGATGGAGGATATATAAACTGTTATCAAATATTTATTATTAGAATCATTAAGTGTCATATATATATATATATATATATATATATATATATATTAGTCATTTATGGTAATTCCGTAGGTTTTATTTATGGAAATAAAATAAAATAGTAATTATATCTAAGGGAACATCATAAATGCTTCTTTCATAAATAGCATATCATCATATCATATAATTTGACCAACGAATGTATCTAGTGACATATATAGATTGAATGTGGACCTACTTATTTTTCAATTGAATGTAATTGACTACCTAATTGAGTGACACCTAAGCATAGAGTCTTTTTTAATTATTACAAAATTGAGGTTACAATTTTTTAAATGTTTCTCCTTTAATATATAAGGGATATTTTATATGTACCCGGATTATATGCTATTGAAATTTTTACAAAATTTTGTTTAGTATTTCAAGTGTTTAACTACTTGAAATTTTTACAATTTTAGTCTTTTTTAACATAAAAATATTAAATTTGTTATAAAATCATTTTTTTTATTCTTGTGAGATTTTGGATCATTTTAACAAAGATCTAGAGACTAAAAGTTTGGCTCATTTGAATATAAAATATAAGTTTTTTTTTTTTTTTTTGCAAAATTGATTTAAAACTCAAAATCAAACACAAAACTAACTTCTTCTTTTTTTCTCATCTTTCTTTTGTCTTATTTACGCCACATCTTCATTTTATCTAAGAAAATGCCATTAAATTTTTTTTGTAATTTTTTTTTAGGAAAGGGTTTTTTTACTCTCTCAAACTCATCATCTTCAAGTATTTACAACATTGTCATTGTCATGAATACGCCCAACAACCTTATACAACCAGTTTGAAGTTTTTAATACACTTAAAATCGATACACATACTCTCTTTCTCAAATGTTATGAACTAAAAACAACATCTCTTTCACTTTGTCTCTGTATTCATACAAAGAACCCGAGCTTTTAATTTCAAAATTTTTATGGTTGATAGAGCCATTTAAGCATACAATTCTTGGTGGGTTACTTTCGTTTGATGTTTTGGGTGGTTGGAGAAGACTCTGTGCGCAAAGGAATTCATCTCACCTAGTTTAAGGTATGAAATTGAAATTTTTACCAGATTTTTTCGCGTAGAAGACTTACCTGTAAGTCTTCTGGATATAGAAGACTTACGGATAGGTTTTCTGGTCAAACGGACGACTTCTAAGTCGTCCAGCTTTGTATGTTAAAAAAAAAAAGCTTGACGACTTATAAGTAAGTCGTCTATGAAAAACGGGCTAGTTTTGCATTTGACCGAATTGTGTCAGATATATGACTTTTCCTGGACGACTTACCAGTAAGTCGTCTCTGGGAAAGTTAAAATTTCAATATTTTATTAATTCAAAACGACTTACGGATAAGTCGTCTTAGGTTAGTTTTGTAATTGAAAAATAAAACTTTAATTATAAGTTTTCTCAGAATACTTAATTTAAAGTCGTCTGGGTCGTCCAGCCAGACGACTTATTATAAAGTCGTTTGTGATAAGCAAAGTCGTCCAGAGGAAAAGCTACTGATTATAAGTGATAGACAAGTTCGAAACTTGCTCGAGATAACCAAAACGCATATAGTATGTCTTTGTGTATCAAGCCGTAGCAAGGTGGAAATGGTTTCAGAAGAAAAGGAAGAAGCTGATGAATGGTTTGAAGATGATGAAGCTGATGAATGTTTTGAAGATGATGATGATAATGAGTTGGTTGAAGATGAAAATCATGATGGGAAGAAGGATGATGGGGAGGAGGATGTTGATATCTCTATTGTTTCTGAAATGGACGAGAATGGTGAGGATTATAGTGTTTATGGAAAGGTTAAAGATGAGGATGAGAAAGAAGATGATGATATTTGTTTTGAAGATTTTGAAAAGACATATGCTATTGAAGGAGGAAAATCTAATGGTAACAGTATTTATGTCAACCAGAGTTTTGTTAGCAAGGATGCATTGCTTTCAGAGCTGCAGTTGACAGCAGTGAGGCATAAGTTCTCCTTCAGAATATACAAGTCAATGAAAACTCTTCTTGTGGCAACATGTCGGGTTAGTGGTTGTAGATGGAAGATCAGAGCGAGTGTAAAACATGGGACAAACACGTTTTGGGTAACAAAATATGTGGAAACACATACATGCTTAGTGGGAGACCGAATCGCTCAACGGAGACACTGTACTCCGAAGTATGTTGGTAGGCTTTTCATTGATCATGTTGGAATCATTGATGGGTTGACTCCGTAGCATATCACTGATGCAATGAAGAACATGTTTGGCATGACGCTTGATTACACCACTTCATACAGAGCACTTTTATATGCACATACATTGGTGAGAGGATCAACAGAAGATGGATATTCGCGTCTGCCATCATATCTTGAGCAAATCTCCTTAGCAAATCTCGATTCTTTCACGACTAAAGAACTTGATTCTATCAATAGATTTAAGTATATATTTCTCTCTTTTGGAGCTTCTATCAAAGGTTTTAATTATCAGAGAAGGGTCATTGTGGTGGATGGGACTCACCTAAATGGGAAGTATGGAGGTGTTTTGTTAGTTGCAGCCGCACAAGATGGGAATTTTCATATATTTCCATTGGCTTTTGCGATTGTAGATTTTGAAGATGAGCCTTCTCGGGAATGGTTTTTCACAAAATTGGCTAGTTGTGTATCTGATGAGCAGCCTCTGGTGATAGTCTCTGACCGGCACCCAGCCATTAAGAAGTGCATGTGATAAGGTGTTTCCTTGGGCAACCCGAGGAATGTGTTATTATCACCTTCAAGAAAACATTGTCAAAAAGTATAAAGGAAAACATTTGTTGTACTTGGTGAAAGGTGCTGCTTATGCTCATACGGTTTCATATTTTGACCGGTACATGGCTGAGATACGGAGTGCAAACCCGGACCTTGCAACGTATTTGGAGGATGCCGACGTCAGCCTATGGTCAAGGGTTTATTGTCGCGGGGATAGGTACAACATAAAAACAAGCAACATCGCTGAATTTATTAATTCCGCACTAAAGCGAACTAGAGGATTTCCGATTCAGATCCTGTTGGAGTTCATAAGGGAGAAGCTAGGTAAGTGGTTTTGGAAAAGGAGAGAAGATGCTTTGAGTCTCCTAACAGATCATAGTCAGGGTGTTGAATACTTGCTTGATGTTCGATCTAAGGTAGCGGATACAATGAGGGTCCAACCAATTGATGGATGTAAATTCTTTGTGAAAGGTGGCAAAATGGATTGTGTGGTTGATTTGGAGAATGGGAAGTGTGATTGTGGTGTCTATCAAGTGGAGAAAATATCTTGCTCTCATGCTATAGTTGCTGGATCACATGCTCGTCTGCATATTTCCACTCTTGTACATCCAGTGTACTCAAAGAATTCTTTGTTTGCAGGATACTCAGAGAATATATATATTTGTGCTGGACAACAAGTTGAGGAACACACATGCGATCCTCCGGCCGAAAAGCGTGGTCTGGGGAGTCAGAAGAAATCAAGATGGCAATCTTGGTTAGAGCTGTCCCGGATGAGAGGACGCAAACCCCGGAAGTAACACAGGGTTTATAGATGCTCAGTATGCAGAGAAACTGGCCATACGAAAGCACAATGTAAAGAATGACCTTTAATTAAGTCATCCAGAAGAATTTGTGTTATGAATCTATGTATTAAGAATTTGTGTTATGAATCTATGTATTAAGAATTTGTTTTATGAATCTATGTATGTATTAAGAATTTGTTTTATGAATCTATGTATGTATTAAGGATTTGTTTTATGAATTTATGTATGTATTAAGAAGTCGTCTGGAAAATATTCTGGCTGGATGACTTTCCAGACGACTTAATTATTAGTCGTCTACTAAGTCATCCAGGCTTGATGAGTATGTTTTAAGTATTTGTGTTAGACTTCTCGGACGACTAATAATTAAGTCGTCTGAAAAATGTTCCGGCTAGATGACTTTATAGACGACTTAATTATTAGTCGTCTACTAAGTCGTCCAGGCTTGATGAGTATGTTTTAAGTATTTGTGTTAGTCGTCAGACCAAATTTAAGGAACAAAATTAATTGAAAGTCTTATGTACAACAAACACAACATACAACCAAGTTCGAATAAACACAACAAACACAACAAACATCCTAAACATCAGCCTAATCAAGTTCGAATACACACATCAGCCTAATCATAAGCACCCATCTCCTCAAAATTATCCTTGTTTTCATACAAATGCGGGATAGAGAGCTCATTAAATATATCCACAGTCATCTTATCCCTAATAGCCTTCACGTTGGTGTTGCTCTTAGAAAAGTCTTTTGCATTAAATGACAGCCCAAGAGCATGACATTCAATGTATTTTAGAGCGTAGACGCCACAATCACTAGATCGGGCCTGAGGCACATTTGGTGCACGTTCAAATGTGAATGGCTCCAGGGAGTATTGGGAATGCAGCTCATCATCGATAGAGCACTCAACGAGCAGATAAGGGACCATGTGCTGAAAAGGCTCCATTACCACTTTGAGTTCTTCGTCGGAGATAGAGGAACAAATGATGTCCCAGAAGACGATGTGTCTCTTAGGGATTGATATCCAAATAACAACTCAATGATAGTTTTTGTAGTCCACTGACGCATAGATATCATCAATATCCACCCCCACATCTTGTCCGACCGGCAAAATGATGGTACAACGCCTGGATAATAATGAAACGCTCCACCAGAGAGTCTTCTTGCCAAACCATAGACATCTGGCTCCGATTCTTTAATATCCTTGTAGTTGGCTCTCCATTGCTGAGAAAAGAGAAGATCAAGGAAGCAAATCCTTTCGCTTCTGAACGCTTGTGGATTTTCAGCGTACCTCTTCCTCATCACATAAATCCAAGCATCAACATGCTGCATTTAAAAAAAAACAACTCAGAAGATATCAGACGATTTAATAGACGGCTTACCATTAAGTCATTGGAAAGTATTCTACGTAGTCGACTTAACGGACGACTTACCATTAAGTCGTCTTGTAAGTCTTCTTTGTGAACGACTTATCCGACGACTTACTGGTAAGTCGTCTACAAAGAAGACTTACCGGACGACTTAACGGTAAGTCGTCTACAAAGAAGACTTACCAGACGACTTAACGATAAGTCGTCTACAAAGAAGACTTACCAGACGACTTACCATTAAGTCGTCTACGTGGAATTATAGTCAAAAGATATCAGACGACTTGCACAATCATGCAGCCAAGATAAGGAGTTTCGGAGGATGCAATACCACTTAGCTGGTGATGTACGTGGTTTATCCTCGAAAGGTGTGTCATAGTGACTGCAAACACAAAATGTTGAAAAGAAATCAGTTTTGTAGACTAAAAGCAAGCTATTATGGGAAAAGAATTACTTACGGATCAGTTTTCAACCAGTCAGCGAGCTCCTTCAATTTGATCCTGTTAATTGATCCAAACGGATTATAGACTGGAGCTTTGTCCTTTTTGCTTGGACTGATCATTTTGGCCTTTTTGCTTGGACTGATCACTGTGGCCTTTTTGTTTGGAATGATCACTTTTCCCTAGTTGTTTGCCGTATAAGGAGATTGTTGTGAGGCAGCAAGTTTCCTTGATCGATCACTCTTGGCACGTTTAATTTTAGCCAAAGAAACTTCCCTCTTTTGCTGATATCTAGCTTGCTCCTTCACTAGATCTGAAACAATGGGTTGTTGTTTATCCAAGGAAGGCTGGATGGAAGGCTCGAGTCTGGAGGAAGGCTGGATGGAAGGATCGATTCTGGAGGTTTTTCCTGGCTCAGAACTACACCCGGCTCTTTCGACGAAGTAGTACCTGTGGAAAAATCTGTTGCTTTACCCCCCCCCTTCGGCAAGCTCTTATTTCCCGCGTTCGACCCATTAACACTTTCACATTCCCCCCCAGTAAGATCCATTTCAGGTTGACCCTTTGGTTCTTGCGTATTAGGTTTAGATTTTTGAGATGATGCCCCTTTTCCTTTGTTGGGGATACCAAGGATCTTCTCCACAGCTTCCACCCTTTCAGATAGATACTTGATCTCCGTAAGGCACGTCCCAAGCCCTTGACTCACGACATCGAGTACGTCCTTCAAAGAATCTTTCAAAGAATCCTTCACGATTCTTTCAATATCCTCTTTGGTGAGCCCACTAACATTGGTACTCACCTCAGCCTCTTCCTCTACACCTTCCTCTGCATCTTCCTTTGGCTCTTCCTTTTCCTCTACCTCTGTAGGTAGCTCTTCTTTACGCTCTTTACGAGCTTTCTTAAGAGGTCTTGGACTCTCTTCCTTCACCAGAACTATCACTTTCTTCCCTTTCTTTGCTACCGTCCTTGTATTGACCCAAGTATCGGTGACTTCCCAGCAATCCATGGTCCACTACCATGGTTTCTTTATGTACATGAGTTTAATTATGTTCTCCGCGGCCGAGTCCTCAGCATCAGAGTCTCATTTTGGAAACATTTCAGCAATGCCCTTCTCAACAAAGTTCATAACAATAGTCTGCAGTAAATAATAGAAGATATAAACATAGATATTTGACGGATTAAGAAATATGGAAAGAAAAGATTTCGCAGAAAAACTTATGATTAAGTCGTCTGAAAAGTCTTCCAGCTGGATGACTTCGCAGACTACTTATTATTAAGTCGTCTGGGTAGTCTTCCCTGACGACTTAATGATAAGTCCTCTACTAAGTCATCCAGCTAGAAGACTTTTCAGACGACTTATTTTTAAGTCGTTTGCTAAGTTGTCCAGTTGGAAGACTTTCCAGACGACTTAATCATAAGTCGTCTGCTTCTGGAGTAAAGTAAATACATGTCTTTCAATAGCATCTTTAAACCATTTTCGTTCTTTGCCACCCTTGTAAGCTAGTAGCGGTGGAGACGGTCTGTTTGGTATGGGATGGTAATAATTAGCACCCAATTCCAGGAGAGTTGTGTACACCCAGACCTAGAGAGCCTGTACAAACCCATTATGGTGTAACAACCGAATATATCTTTGCCTTTAACCGAGTCCATCAACACCTTAAAGGAGACTCTCCCCCATGGATAATTCTCAAACCGTTCTAGATTCATCACTAGTCTTGCCAGAATAGCCCGTGTAGGGGTTGAAAACTTCCTCCCTTCAATGTATCCAGCCAAGATGGAAAGGTACCCGAGCCGCTTGCGATCATCCGGAGACCACCTTTCGCATCTTCCAAATGATGTTATTATCTGATCAGTAGTTGGCCCAGCTTCGACATTAACTCCCAACAACTCCCAGAAAGCAACCAACTCCTTTGTAACATAACAGTTTGGCATCTCAAGGTCCTCTATGTACTCGCAGTTTAGACCAGTGAGGTATTCAAACTCTAACAGTGAAAACCTCAAAGGTTATGGACACGAAAGACTCCACAGCTCATACTTCTTCTTTATGTCGAGCTGGAAAACGAGCATGTAGTGAACCAACCTTGAAGCCCATTCAAATTCCAGCTCTTGGAACTTGATGAAAACTCCCAACTTAGACTCCTTCAGCTCTTTATATTCGTCATCATTAAGAGCATTCCTTATAGCAGTATACAACCTCGTACACGGATGATACGGAATGCTATGCACTGCGTCAGGCTCTTGCCCTACTGTATGTATCCTACGGGGGAGTTATGGAATATCCATTTTTTCTGCAAAAAAATCAAAGACAACCATCTCAAGAACCATCGAGTATAACATTTTAATTATAAGTCTGGAAGACTTTCCAGACGACTTATAATTAAGTCGTCTGTCAAGTCTTCCAGTTGAAAGACTTATATTAAGTCGTCTGGAAAATCTTCCAGGTGGACGACTTAGCAGACGACTTAAAAATAAGTCATCTGAAAAGTCTTCCAGCTGCATGACTTACCAGACTACTTATTATTAAGTCGTCTGGGTAGTCTTCCCGGGCGACCTAATTATTAGTCGTTTACTAAGTCATCCAGCTGGAAGACTTTTCAGACGACTTATTTTTAAGTCGTCTGCTAAGTCGTCCAGTTGGAAGACTTTCCAGACGACTTAATTATAACTCTACCAAAACTTCCAGTAGAACATTTAAAAGCTGACTTGAAAATTCAGAGAAGATATAGTCGCCTTCGGCATAACGGTTATAGAACTGCAAAAATAGACGTGAAAAAAGAAGCGCGATGAGAAGGACGGTGAGAACGATGTTTTATGTTCTTCTTTAGATATAACTTACCAGTGGTAGAGTTCAACGAAACGCCTCTAAGAGAAACGGCGCTAGGGTTTGCAAAAAAACGGCGCTAGGGTTTCTTCGCAGATCGGAAATATAGGAAGCGGCGGTGAGAACAGTGGTGATAACGACGATGGTAAGGCGGAGATAACGATGGATTAGAGAGATTCGACGGAAATCGCCTTTGAAATCACCTTTGAGAGAAACGGCGTTAGGTTTTCTGAATTTCGCGAAAAAGTGAGTAAAAAAAAACATCTTATATATGTCCAGTAAAAATTCCTGTTAGGTTTAAAAGTAGTTTGGTAAAATCAAAGGTTCAGTCCGGTTTGGATAACTTATAATTAAGTCGTCTGTTGATACTATACATCCGACTAAGTCGTTTGCCTTAAATATATTTACCAAACGTCTTAATATTAAGTCGTCCAGACCCTAAACCCTAAACTAAATTGACTAAATTAACTAACTAATCACGTTATAAAATCAAACTATACTTAAATAGTGTTTACTATACACAGAAATAAACACACTTAGGTAAATTTTAAATTTTTCAAAAAAATAATTATGCTTTCGAAAATCTAACCCTAAGAAACACATACAATACTAGAACATATGTGGCAAAACCTAAACCAAAGAACATCATGACTCACTAATTTCACTCATCTATGTTGAAAATAATTAAATTTCTTTATATGTTAATTTATATCTCTTAAAACATATGTTAATTACATGATTTCAATTTTTCACTAATCTAAATATTTTTTACAAAAATTTTAAATTATTTTTTAAGAATAACTATACTGGACGACTTTCAACTAAGTCGTCCAGATGACTTAATTGAAAGTCGTCTGGATAGAATACTTACGGGGGTTAGAAACATAAAAAAAAATTCAGTTTTTTTGTTTATTCACAAGGGGCTGGTTGTAATTTCAATAACTTTTTAGGTTACTTTTGTATTTGATTCATGTATGAGTTTACTTTTGCATTCCAATCCAAGTTTTGAGTAATATTTGGCAAATTTCCCTAAATTATATTCAAAAATTTAGCAATTTTGGACCCTTATAAAAAATATGGATTAATTATATATATGTAACAAACAATTTTTTAATAATTAACTTTATAATTAATAGTAGATATTGTTTCATAAGTAACATCTATAATTAATGTCATATTTTTATATAAATATATATTATCTATATTTTTTGCCAATTAAAACTTAACAATTTTATAAAATAATGTTTTCATATTGCTAAACACAATAAGATGGATTAGATAATAACTACATAAAAGATAATATATGGTTAAATTTAATTTTTTCTAAACAAAATTATTTGTCATTTTCAAACCGTGTGTAGTTGATAATATTTTATATAATAGGATTTATATTCAAAATTTCGACTATTAAATTTTGACAATTCAATATACCTTTCAATCATGTTAACCAAAATAATATCTCAATTTTTGTTCAAGATATGATGATTATTCCCTCGATAGAATGCAAACTTGTCTTATACTCCAAATGATAATAAAATTTTCTGATAAATCTTTTTAAAAACGGTTCACTTATATATCTCTTTCAAATCATATTGTAAGATGTGGCATAAACGAACCTTGAAGAGAAGAAAAAAATCTCCATCAAATCACATCAAATATATTATGAAACAATTTCGAAAGAGATTTCTAAATCTCCTAGCTTTTCCCAATTCAGATTAGGAACCTTCACATCAGAATGACGGGCATGAGCAAGAGCAAGTTCGCTTTCCAGCTTCTCATTCACATCCATCATAACGCCATCGTTGAAGAGCTCTTCAAAGAGTTCTAGTTTACCCAAAATGCGATAGACTTCGACCTCAGCATCGTTCTTGGCAACGACGGCTTCATGGAACGCATTCATTCCTTCGCAGCGGATCTGCATGTTCATTTAGATCAAAACTTTGTTAGAAAAAAAATGATGTATAAAAAACAAAACATTTAACTCTCAATGAAGACATTAAAAGAGAATATATATGAAAGATAAAAATTTGTCATGACAAAAATCGTAACTAAATTATGGTAGATCTTATTAACTCTCTAGAACTGATCATGCATGTTGTTATGTAATATAATCGTAGACAAACAAACAACATGTTTGGTTCAACAAATAAAGATCTAAAAAAAAAGGTAACAAACGCTGATTCCATATAAAACCGCAGAGAAATCATTCATCTACATGCAATGATCAAAACAAAGAAAAAGATAACTTACAAACCGTTTTATTTTTTGTTTGCTTAGAAAAGGAGAGAAAAATGGAGAGAAATAAATTAATTTGTTTTGATAGAAGATGGTAGAAATTATTATCATTTATAAAGAAAAAAGAAAAAAGCTTTCTAGTGTTATCGAATTTATAACATCGTTAATAATATTCATTTTCCTATATCCAAGGTTATAGAAATTAAAATTATTTACGATTATCTAGTTTTTATTTTCATATGTTACCAATATTAAATAGAAAAGCTTTAAATATTTCAAAACTTTAGACAGAAAAAATCTAGCATATTATGTGAATTTATGCCATATATATTGTTGTGCAATATATTTTCCTAGTATTATGGAAACAATATTGATATCAAAAGATTAGTCTCATCTTGTGAAAATCTACATTTATCTCTTATGTGTGATATTTTGAAAATGAGATTTCAAATCTAGAATCGTAACAAACTGACTAATGACAATATATATAATTTATTTTTATAATTAATGAAACAAATCTATTAACTGAAAATATAATTTTAATTCATAAATAAACAATTTTCTCTTCTTTGGGCCGATTTTAAAAATTTCTTTCTGAATATAAGGGCCCAATATTCAATAATTATTTTCAAATCATGTTGGGGCCTGTTGATATTGCTCTACCAGAAATACCGCGAGGCTAGGTTTAAGAAATGGAGAAGGCTAGGTTTAAGAAACGGAGAAGACGGCTGATGAGGGCTAGGTTTTTCAAATCATGTTGGGCCCTGTTGATAGTGCTCTACCACAAGGCTAGGTTTAAGAAACGGAGAAGACGGTTGATGAGGGAAAACCGCGATCCGTGGGTTACACAAAAACTGGAGATATCAACAAACTCTTTGCGATTGGGTGTGAAAAGTGTAGGAATGAAGAATCAGTACCATTGGAAGAAGAGAACAACATATGTGAAGCTTGCGCAAGCTTGTAAGATTTTGGGAATGTAATGTTAATCTTCAGGATGTAGAGTTACTAAAAAGGATTTGCAGATCTGCGTGGGAACAAGACAGATTGTCGATACAGGAGCGAAGCGAGAGGCTCATCTCTTTGGGTATGGGTTTACCTCTCATGTTCCTACAGATATAGATTGTCATGTTGATACTTTGATAGGGGATCAATGTATCTTCGATGAGGAGGTTAAAGCACTAGAACATGATGATCTTGATGCTGCGAAGGAGTCTTTGCGAGATGAAATATCAATGGTGTCTGGATCGGAGAGAACCAGCAAGCATAAGAGCCAAGTTGAACTCTCTCATGTTCAACAATAGAAGGAGCAAAGAAGGTTTCATAAGATTCGGTTCAAAGGTAGAAGTCACCCAAGAAAAACTCTTTACACATGACGTGTTGTGATTCAAAAAAAGCTTTTGGTCAAATGGTGTTATCACAAGAATAGAAAAAAGAAGCTGGTTGGTCTGTACATTTCTAGTTCCCGAAGGAAGAGATCAATTGGTTATCCTGGTAAGAAAAGTGAGTCTCATTTCTTGGTTTTTGTTAGTGGCAATGTTGGGCTTAAGTGGGAAATGCTTGATGGAAATGTGATTGAGAATATCAGCTTATCTATGTGTGCGAAGAAGCACACTTTGATGCCAGTGAATACTTTTTGTGGGAGACAACTTTCGGAGTTTTATTTGGCTGTTCTAGTTTGGGAGCCTGGTGGAGGTTCAGATAAGCGGGTTCAGTTTATGAAAACAGTTACCTATATGAATTAAATACACTTAAACTTCAATGAAAAATATTGCTATTTACTATGTTATTTGTTAAACTATAAACAGAAAAAATATATTACATATCTAACTATAGTTAACATATAATTATTGATTACTACTCAGTGTAAGAAGATAATCAAGATATTCTCAATATATATGCAAAATTAATTTAATTTATATTATTAATAATCATTTTTTTACAATTACTATGTATTTGAAATACCAATCAGGTTATTACATAGTTACTAAGAATTAATTTTATATACTTTCTAACTTAATTTTGACTTTTTATATTTTCCTTTTCCAGTATTAAGTATTAATGCATCTGCTTAATGTTTTAAAAGAGTTTTGAATTTTTCTAACTTAATCAGTCCAACATTATGATCCAAAACATTATTTTCCTATTATTTTATTTCCAGTAAAAATATTTCTACAATCTTGTATTAATATCACAAATTAAAAATATAAAGCATTTCTAATTCTATACAGCATCCTTGATTTTTATTTGCATTTAAAAATTTTAGTGATTCGAAGGATTAGTTTAAAAAAAAAGAATTATACACTTGATGTTTGTTGGCATGTTGACATGTTGTTGCTTAATTTGGTATTAGTTTGTCTTCCTGATCCTCACATTTCCTTACTCTTCCTATGAGGTCTCAGTCCTGGAGAACACTTGGTTGAGACAAAGTTTTTTTACTGGTTGACAGTTGACTTTTTTTTATAGCGAACAACTATTCTTTTTTTTTTTTACAGTTTTTGTGTATTATTTAATGGACATCGTTTTCTGTGTTCAAAAAAAAGAAAAAAAAGAATGGACATCGTTTTCATGATCTCTCTCGAACATGCACACTTACACACTATCTTTTTGAGCTTTTAATTCGGCTTTGCATTGCCACTGATCTTTTTTTAACTGACATTGTTATTGATCTGTTCAGATCATATTTTCCCTTTTTTTTAACAGTAGTGATCTTTAAAGAAAACATTTATACATCCCCAACTTGTTGAAAAGAAAACACAGAATATATCCAATAACAAATATGAAGTGAAGCATGACCTATAACAAATAAAATGCATAATGAACATATCTTATGATTTTATAAAATAGAATTACAATTTTTGAAGTGAATATTGAAGGAAGTAATAAACCTTTCCGTAAATAAGGAGAAATAAACTAAATATAGGGAAGTGAATTAGTGCATTTTTGTAATCATTTTGAGGTAACACCCTATATGTGTTTCATCCAGGGATAGAATTATGTTATGTCCTAAGCCAAGAATGTGGGCTATGATAATTGGTGTCGGTGGTAGGTAAGAAGACATTAGCGTTGTTCGTTTCTCTGACGCAGCTTCAACCTACTGCGGCTAAAAATAACAAACAGGTGCGAAAATTTTTAATGGTGTTTTGATATTGAGTTGCCGCCGGAAGCTGTCGTTGGTCGTCTTTTCCGTATTTTTGTTGCCGCTGTTTTTTACAGCGTCCCCACACATATGTATATTTGTCTCTAGCGTCCAAAGCTATCACCTTCCTGCTCTCTAATTTTGATTGATTGCTGAGTTGTCATTAGATTCCTTTTATATTTGTTGATCGCCGGTTGTTGACGCCGCGTTTCGAAAACGAACAGGGTCATTATTAACAGAGAATCACGTTGTGAATTACTTAAGAAAAAATAGTTGATAAAACCTTAGTGTTTCAAAAGAAGAAAAAAGCAACGTGAAAACAACTTGCAGGAAATAGATCGAGTTGCTGTGATGGTAGCAATATTTAACGGCGACTAAAAGTAGTTGCTGGGAATGGAACTCCTTCGTACCAGCAGAGGATTTAAGTCTCCATAGTTGGAGTTTTCAATCTTTGCGACCTTTATTTGTACTTGGGAACTTTCATCATCGGTCGTTGTGTGGATGGATATCATCACTGAATCAGTTTGCACGCTTGTGGGTCTGAGTTTGGCTGATTCCCTACAATTGTGGGAGCATAGCCGTACAGTTTGTCTCGTCTGTAACATCAATTTTCACCAATGGTTTCGGGTCCACATAAACTTTAACAACGCCAAGCATTTCATCTTCTCATCACACCCTATCACGATGAACTACTTAGCTTAGTTGGGTGCATGGTTATATGTATAGCAAAAAAAAACACACTATTAGCTTACTTGGTTAGCAAAATTAGCAAGGGTGAACGCTGGTGGCTGTCTTAAATACGGGAGATAGTGAACGATTGGTCTTTCGACGTAAAGTTGAATTGGCTTAGCTGTAACTGAAAGTCAAAGTCCTCCCAAGAATTTCTTTTTGGCATTGTGGGATGTTAGTTTGCTGGTGAGCTTCACCACCAGCATTTTGAGCAAAAACCATCCACCACAATTGGCGTATGTTCAAATTTAAAAAATGACAACAAAATTAGTTAAATTATAATGTCCATACCAGGAGATATGCAACCTCAGAGGCAGAGAAATTGATTAGCTTTCTTATTGACCCATCAAATGCAACAAAAATGGCTGCATCAGTATTGGCTGTAACGCCTTTTGCACCTGATATCTGCAACAAAAAGGTGTTATTCACTCCCTGATTCAAAACATATCTTCTGATGTATAAAACAAAAACTGAAAACCTTGTTGTGAGAATAGCCTCAATAACTCTAACCGCCCTCTAAATGGTACATCTGCATTGATCAGAAAACCTCTTAAATTTCTCAACCTCATCATACATCAATCTCTACAAAGAGATTTCAAAGGAAGTGTGTGAGCACAGAGCAAAAACAGAATATAATCAAGAACTGTGAGGTTAAGTCACCTAAATGCTTTCCTGTAAATGAGGTGGAAACTCTTTTAATTAATTATCCAAAAGTTAAAAGTATAAAACAAAGTTCATTCCTTCTCCATCAGTTTCATCTTGCAAGATTGCAGCGGATACAAAGAAATCTACAGGAGGATCCAATACTAACATCAAGATTAAAACCAAAATATCCAAACAGTGTAAAAGAAGAATGATTTCTGGCATGTGAAAATCTGGCCCGCAAGCTCGCCGTTTCTTGTTACGTTCATGAGAAAAGAAGAGTTCGCAATTCTGCTAAAAGAAAGTTTTTTGGGTTGTGATACGTGAAAAAATGATGTTCATGGGATCAAGACTTGCCTTTTTATAGTTGGGGTTCACGGAAGAAAGGGGAGATGCATTGAATGTCATGGAAGGAGTGGGGATAATGAGTTAAGAGAGTCGTAAATGAGAACGATTGAATGCAGTCCGTGACGGTTCATGTTTCCCTTTTCCGACGTGATGAAATTCAGAAGATTCGATACAGCAGTGGATCACCAACTACTACTCTCTTTTCTCTCTCGACTAAGAAAACCCTAATTTTTAGACGCGAGCGGCGGTCGGCGGTGGCTCTTCTTCCCCGTCGACCTCCCATCCCTTTTATGTGCTTTGCTTTCTTCACCTTGGTTCTCTCGTCTTCGACATGCTCGCGGTTCTGGGTCAATTGAGATCTCCATTGTATGGTCAGATCTGGTTTTCGTTGGAATCACGGCGAGATTACGGCGAGGCTGAAGTGGAGGGAGTCGGATCTCGAGCATATTGACGGAATAGTGACTTCCAGTGATGCGCAGGTGGCGCTTCTCTCCCATCGCCGTCGTTCGATTAGGTCCCTGCTCGGCGGATCTGTAGGAGAACTCTTCAGATTCTGGTGCCTCGTCGGAGTTGACGTTTGTTCCTCACCACTTGAGGACGGTGGAGAGGCGGCGGAAGACATCGCAAGTTAGGTATCGGGATTTTAGGGTTTGTCTGTCGAATGTTGTGAGGGTGATTGCGTCGGCGGATCTGGACTTGGGATGGCGGGTCCTCGGGTTCTGTATTGTGTCGGGTGTGGATTCCCTCTCTGACCGTCGGTTTGAAGGGAGGTGCGCGAATCTTCTCGGACTTGTGAGATGGAGACGCTTGACGGTCGGCGGAAGCTAGGGTAACGAGAGTCAGTTCTTCCCACATGAACTGGCGTAGTGGCCGCGGGACGCCTCCGGTGGTGGCTAACACTAACGATATGTCGCTAACGAAGCTCCGCCTGGACTTGGACAACCCAGCACCGGCGAAGTCGCGAAAATCGGAAGAACAAGTCACCGGTCCAAACCGGAGTTGGAGGCCTCGTGCTTCATTGTCTGTCTTCTTCCCACTCTCGTCTTTACTTTGTTTTCTTGTAGATCTGTTTATGGTGTAGCCAAATCCATGTAACCTAGAAGTTTTCTGTTTCACCGGAGCTCCGGTTGTACTGTTTCCGACGCCCTTTAGGGGAGAATTTAATATATATATTATTATTAAAAAAAAAAAAAAAGAAATCCAGAAGATTCGACACAAACAGCAGCTCGCACCTAACATTGGACATTTAGATTAGCTCCTATCACCTTCCCAAAACTCCATGGTTAGTTTACCGAAGCAGAGAAGGAAGAACATCACGAACCCTAGAAATCTTGAAGACGAAGACTGTGACCATCACACTTCGAAAATTAGTTTAATCAGCCCACTTAACAATCCATAAAAGCCCAAATAATATAAACGAAAGTATCAAAAAAATTGGAGAGAAACACGTGTCATCTCCTCCCTTTATTATATAGGGAAGTTAACTCAACCCAGCGTGCCTTTTTTTACGTTGTGAGAAAAAACGTATTTACAGGAATGCCATTACATTTTTTGTGCCACGTAGGCAAAAAATCGGCTCCACGTAAGAATGCGGCATAAAACTCAGCCGCAATAGTATATGAACTTCGTTACGGCCGAGATATAGGTGCGTTGCGGCTGACTTAAATAATCTAGCTGGCTTATGAGAAATAAGCTGAGTTATGAACATAACTCAGTCGATCGTTACGGCTGACTTAAAAAAATCTGGCTGGTTTATGTGATAACGGCTGAGTTACGGTCAGATATTACGACTGACTTATACATCCTTAGGCTGGTTCCTTGGAAAATCCGACTGAGTTCTAGTTACCATACGGCTGAGTTAACTATCGCGGCTGGTTAATTGATCGTCGACCGGCCGAGTTATGAGATGTTTTTACAGCTGAGTTATATTTAATCAGCCGTAGTAAAGTGGAGTAACAGTAAACTCAGCTGATTTACGGCTGAATTTTTAGCGAAAGATTAATTATTAGAATAGCATTCATTTGCCGGCTGGTTTATTTAACGATAAATCTGACTTATTGCGTTTCATCTTTGTTATGGCTGATTGTTAACAAAAAGTTAATTACTAAAATAGTATTCACGTTTTGACTGACTTACGGTGTATTAAGTGGCTGACTTAAATGTTCGTTTGGTGGCTGAATTACTGATTTTCCATGTCATCATCCATGTCAGCTTTTATTTTCCATGTCATTACTAACTACAACAACGAAATTAGGGTTTATGTTACAGACGCCGCTATCTGTTCTTCACCTTCTTCTCTTTCTCTAAAATCTTATGGATCCAGTAATTATTCAGGTAACTGGATTAAGAAAAACAGATATGTATTCACACCCGACAGTAGAGGATGTATTGTTCTGCATGCAGATGAGAAAACAACACACGACGAACTCGCAAAGTCAGTACTCGATGATTACGGATTGAATGAGTCGAGCCATCAGATTCAGCTAAGCTACCAGTTCTCGAATAAAGCTTTGAAAACAATGGCTCACNACACACGACGAACTCGCAAAGTCAGTACTCGATGATTACGGATTGAATGAGTCGAGCCATCAGATTCAGCTAAGCTACCAGTTCTCGAATAAAGCTTTGAAAACAATGGCTCACGACACGCCACCAGTTTACATCTCCAATACTCGTCAATTGCAAATATTTTTAAGCCTAAGGAAAACCGAAAGATTACATCTCTGTGTAGAGATTACAAAGAACGAGGATGATGAGATCAGCCGGAAAGACGGAGCGGGAGAGAAGAGTAATATATTATACAGTTTCAGCTCAGAAGCAGAAGTCTCAGAAGTTGAATCTAGATACGAAGGTTTTAGTTTGGAGGAGGAACAGAACGACAATGAGAATACATTCTCTAATATCTTGGACGGAGAAAAACAGAAAGATGTTGGAGAAGATGAAGAAGGCGAAGAAGACAGTGAATTTGATAGCCGATTTGATATGTTCGACGACTCAGATGGTGCGTCATCCGAAGATGATAACTTTAGCTCATATGGTGAGTCTCCAGCACAAGACGAAGATTCACCGACATTACCGCCTAAAAAGAGATCTCAGTCGACTGAAACTTCTTACAATTGGACCGAATCTAAGAGGGATTCAGAGGTTCTAAGGTTGGAGATGTCTTCGCTAAACCTTGCTGTTGGGCAACGATACCAGAGTAAAGCTGAGATGGAAAGACGACTGAAACTTCTTACAGTGAGAGATCAATTTGATTTTGATGTGGAAGTATCCAATCCAGATTTACTCATTGTTAAATGTTGGGTTGGTGGATGTCTCTGGAGAGTTCGTGCTTCCACAAAAGGGGATTCCCCGACATTCTATGTTCGTATTTACGATTCAGAACATACATGTTCTGTAACTGAGTGTTCTAATCGATCTCGACAAGCAACACCAGATATTTTAGGAGAATTGTACAGAAACTTTCTCGGCGACGTTGGTCCGGCCGTTCGACCTACGAGTGTGGGAATAGCTCTCAATAAACAGTTCGGTCTCAAGGTAATTGTTGTAGTATGGCTGACTTATATCAACATTACAGCTGAGTTATATCTACACTTTGTGGCTGACTTATATTAACGTCCGGCTGTGCTAGTTAAGTGATAGGCTGAGTTATATAAACATCGAACGATGCGGCTGAGTTAGTTGAATTATCTGGCTGGTTTATTTAAACTTCAACTTTTCGGCTGAGTTAGTTAAGTATATGGGCTGGGTTATGTATACGTTACGGCTGAGTTATTTAAGTTATCCGACTGAGTTATTTTTACGTTCAAGCTGAGTTACTTAAGTGATTTTGCTGAGTTATTATTTGTATTCATTTGGGCAGATGGATTATTGGAAATCATATAAGACTCTTAAATTTGCAAGGGAAATCGATATGGGAACACCTGAGAGTGGTTTTGAAAACTTGCCTTCTTACTTATTCATGATTAGAATAGCAAATCCTGATACAATAACTCATCTTCAAATCGATGAGTTTGGAAGATTCTTGTATGTGTTCCTTGCGTTTGGCGCGAGCATAAATGGGTTTCCTTTCATGCGCAAAGTTGTGGTTGTCGATGGTACATTTCTTAATGGCAAATACAAAGGGACGCTTCTAACAACACTAGCTCAGGATGGAAACTTTCAGATTTTTCCAATCGCCTTCGGTGTGGTTGATACAGAAAATGACGATTCGTGGAACTGGTTTTTTACGCAAATAAAAGTTTTGATTCCTGACGACAAGGGTCTTGCGATAATCTCAGATAAGCATAACTCGATTGGGAAGGCTATTCGAAATGTGTATCCGTTGGCTTCTCGAGGAATTTGCACGTACTATTTATATAAGAACATTTTGGGACTGTACAAAGGGAAAGATGTATTTCGTCTGGTGAAGAAAGCGGCAAAATGTTTCAGGATGCCTGACTTTAATGCAATGTTCGAGGAGATTGAAGCTATTAATCCTGAGCTTCATGGGTACCTCCAAAGAGCCGATGTCAAACTGTGGGCGCGTGTTCATTTCCCAGGCGAAAGGTACAATTTGATGACTACGAACATAGCGGAATCAATGAATAGAGCATTATCAAATGCTAGAGGTCTTAACATTGTTCGACTACTAGAATCGATAGGGGTTATGATGATCAGATGGTTTGCTGAAGGGAGAGAGGATGTTGAATCGCAGCGAACTATGCTTACACGTGCTGTAGAGAAACTACTACTTGTAAGTCAGCCTAAGTAGATATCATAACTTAGCCGTATTAATGATAAGTCAGCCTAAATAGATTTCATAAGTAAGCCGTATCAATGATAAGTCAGCCTAAATAGATGTCATAAGTCAGCCTTATATTTTAGTAAGTCAACCTAAGTAGATTTCATAACTCAGTCTTTAATGTTTTTCATTGTTCATTTTTTTATTTATAATAGGGTCGTGTTACTACCGCGAGACTGTTGACTATACAAAGAATCGATACTCATCACACTGAAGTTACATATGGTGAGTCTTTGCATGTTGTTAACTTGGAAAGGAGAAAGTGCACATGCCGCCGTTTCCAGCTAGAGAGATTACTATGTTCGCATGCAATTGCAGCTGCGGAGTCCAGGAATGTTTGTCGTATATCACTGTGCAGTCCTTACTATACCAGCGCTTATTTGGTGAGCGCATACGCCAATTCAGTTATGCCGGTTGATTCAGCGTTACCAGTTCCAGATAACGTGGTTAACCTAGTGGACATAATGTGAAAACTTGTCCGATTTAAAAGTGTTGTATTGATATGTAGACTATGTTGTATTAAAGCTGAGTTATTGATTTTAATGTTTCTAACTATGGCTGAGTTATTGAAATTTAAGACTAAATTATAGTTCTACTACGGCTGAGTTATAGTCTACTGCGGCTGAGTTAAATAAAGGCTGAGTTATTAATATATGTGGCTGAGTTAAATAAAAGTGTAGGGTTTAATAAAAGGCTGAGTTAGAGTATACCGTGGCCCAGTTAAATAAAAGGCTGAGTATTAATATATTGTGGCTGAGTTAATTAAAAGGCTAAGTTAAGTAAAATGCTGAGTTAAATAAAAGGCTTAGTTAACAATTTACTACGGCGGTGTTATTAATATTACAGCGGCTGAGTTACATAAACGCTACAGCTGATTTTCAAAATAACATAACTAAATATCAAACGCAACCTTTCTAAACCCCAAAGTTATCAGGTCCAAATTCTTCAAACATATCCACGAGAGCAAACCAAACTCTGGTTAGCATCCAATCAGGCTTCTGCCCATCAAGCGCCCAATTCCTCTTCAACACCCGCATTTGATGACGAAATATCGTTCTGGCTACGCGATTAAAATTCTGCCAAACTTCGTAATTATGCTTCGGATCCCAAGTGTTATTACGCTAAAAAATAAATAAAATAACATTACAAATATTAGAAACATAACAGCTATCAAATTTAATAGGGATACATAATGGATGCTTACAGCGAGTTGTGGCATGGCGACGACTTCCGCTCAAAGAAGTTGGAGTTCATTTCATCTTTAATGCCATCGTTCACCAGTTGCCAATGTTGTGCTGTTGTGGATAGAAACTGGTTCAGCCTGTGGACCATTGGTACCAGTAAGGGTGACAACATGTGTGACCGTTGTTTCTGGATTAAAGAGGTTGGGCTGTTCTTTCGTGATTTTGAACCGATGAGCTTGATTTTTGACACAAGCAAGTGGTGAAGATGTATTTTTATTTTGATTTTCTTTGCAATTTCAGTTTGTAGACTATTGGTTGTATTACAACTGGGTTATGGATTCTAGTTTTTTTCTTTGAAATTTCAATTTCTATATACAAAGTGGCTGAGTTAACTAAATAATGCGACCGAGTTATTAATTAGTTGATAATACGAGAGATCTCATAATACAATGTGGCTGAGTTAACTAAATAATGTGACCGAGTTCTCTACAGGCTGAGTTATTGAAATTGACGGCTGGGTTATTTTTCCCTACTGGCTGAGTTATTGAACTTTAAGGCTGAGTTATTGAAATTGACGGCTGGGTTATTATTCCCTACTGGCTGAGTTAATGAACTTTAAGGCTGAGTTATTGAGATTGAGGCTGGGTTATTATTCCCTACCAGCTGAGTTATTGAACTTTAAGGCTGAGTTATATAAATTGACGGCTGAGTTATTACTCCCTACTGACTGATTTTTTGAAATTGACGGCTGAGTCGAAGAGACTAAAAAAGAGTACATTACAAGTCCAAAAGAAGCAGACTACATTACAAGAGTTATGAGAAGGAAACAAACCAAATGACCTAGCTAGTACATTCATTACAACCTTAGGCAGTACGACCGGTGAGACGAAGGGACGACGAAGTTGAAGCAGAAGCAATGTGACCTGCATAACAAGACAAAGTATACTAAACTCAGCCACAAAGTATACTAAACTCAGCCATAAGAAAGAACACTCTTCGCAATTCAACTCCAACAGAAAAGACTCACCACTCTTTCTGGTCAAGTGTTTGCTCAGTATTTCAGAACACTCTTTGCTTTCCGGACATACACACATCAATGGAGAAGTT
>CAKOAT010320710.1:189043-225874 GCA_932364175.1 Eruca vesicaria subsp. sativa
ACGTGGATTTGTTGATCTCTTAACAAAAAGGCTGGGTTATTGAACTTTAGGGCTGAGTTTGTGAAATAAAAGGCCGGGTTATTGAACTTTAGGGCTGAGTTATGATAAATTAACGCTGGGTTTTTGAAACTAACGGCTGAGTTATTGAACTTTAAGGCTGAGTAAATGAAATCCACGGCTGGGTTATTGAACTTTAGGGTTGAGTTTGTGAAATAAAAGGCCGGGTTATTGAACTTTAGGGCTGAGTTATGATAAATTTACGCTGGGTTTTTGAAACTAACGGCTGAGTTATTGAACTTTAAGGCTGAATAAAAGAAATCCACGGCTGAGTTATCGAACAATACGACTGAGTTATTGAATTGTACGGCTGGTTTATTGAACTATAAGCTGGGTTATTGATAAACGATACAAGACTACATTAATGAATAATAGCAAAATATGCTCACAAATAACACACAAACCACCACATTCCTTATACATCGCCCCTCTGATTCCGTCTTGATTCCTTCAAACTCTTTCTCCAACCGACCGAATTTAGCCCTGACATCGGTCAAGTCTTTGTTCATGTCACTCATTACTAACTTCATATCCTCAACCTCTTCTACCAAGCACTCATAAGCCCATTTGAATAAATGTCTCTGCTTGCACTAATATAATAATCAGATCTCAGAAGCACAAAATGAATATATGGCAAATAAGAACAAAATTTAACCTTATTATATCCTCTTGCACAACAATAATACAATCTTCCTGGATTTTTAGCTGATCCGGATGTACACATCTCTGAGGCTGCACCACACCAATACTGTTTTGGTGTTCCTCTCTCCCCATTCGTACGTACTCGGTTTACATTTCCTGATGAGATAGTGTTAGAGGAGGAAGACATTTTTCCTTTAGAACCCTAATCCCCACTTTTTCCTCTGAAAAAGTTGCTTTATTACATCGTTATATAGAGCTGGGCCAGGTGTGTGTTGGAATATTTCCAAGTTCCCGCACAAACATATTTTCAAGTTCCCGCCCAATGGCTGAGTTATTGGCTTGTTACGGCTGACTTTATGTTTAGGATAATTTTATGTTTTAGGTTTAGGGTTAAGTATTTGGGGTTTATGGTTTAGGGTTTAGGGTTTATGGTTTAGGTACCACTGTAAAATATAAGAAATTACACAAATTCAATTGAAAAAAAAAATTTATATGGTACTTTGTATTTGGTGCGTTCAACACCTATATAGTTACATAAGGTTTTAAGTATTTGTAAGACAACTTATACCTCAAGATCATGGTCAATCCGAAACTTGTAAATTCAATGAAGTATACACATTGTGTTGATTAAANTATATAGTTACATAAGGTTTTAAGTATTTGTAAGACAACTTATACCTCAAGATCATGGTCAATCCGAAACTTGTAAATTCAATGAAGTATACACATTGTGTTGATTAAATATTCATCCAAAACTGATAATATTAATTTATAATAACTTTTTAAAGTACATTTCCAAATATTAGGGTATGTTTGTGGTGTGGCTGAGTTAATAAGGCAACACGGCTGGATTAAAGAAACGTTTTGGCCGGGTTATATTAAACTTTTTCGATTTTAGGGTATGTTTGTGGTATGACTGAGTTATACAAGGCTTGACGGCTGGATTATTGAAACGTAGCGGCTGGGTTATATTAAACTTTTTCGATTTTAGGGTATGTTTGTGGTATGACTGAGTTATATAAGGTAGACGGCTGGATTATAGAAACGTTGCGGCTAGGTTATATAAAATATACCATTAGCAAAAAAATATACAAATCGTTCAAAGGCTAATCAAACTGGGAATATAAGTCAGTTCCACTTTCATCCAGGATCTCTGCTGCCATCTTCACCCGTATACCTTGAATATTCCTATCATTTATCCCAACAAAAGTCACGCCAAGCGCTAAGCATTCCACAAACTTCAATGCATACACTCCACAATCACCAATTTGGGTGTTTTGGGGAATGTAATCGCCTTTCCTCCTTCGGAACGAAAACTGTTTCTTTCTCTGTTTTCGGAGTTTGGAAGGAATATTTTGATTTAACATCGTAGGTAGCATTTGCGTAAGAGGCTTAAATGCATTAACCATTCTCTTTTCACTTTCGGCTTTGACGTGTCCAATGATTGGATCATAGCAGTCAATCTTCTCATTAAGCAGATCCACGTGAAATGCCACCCAATGATCGCCTCCAGTTGGAAGCACTCTGTACAGGTGATCCACATCCTCATACCATTTCAAGTTTGTACAACAATCTGCGGGCATCCTATCGTTTATTAAATATTCATAGCCATTACCGGTGAATTTCATCAGATTAGGATTGAGCTTGTACTGCGTGTAATCGCGAACCCAAGAAGTGAGAAACTAGACGTCAATAAATGCAATGCGCTTGGACCATAATGGGCTGGGATCTCGCATGGACCTTTTGATGAGGATTCGCAGAAACGCACTAACATGCTACGCAAAAACACAAAATCAAGTCAATATAATAGAATCTATAACTCAGTCGTAACAAAACACATAACTCAGCCACATAGTATACTAAACTCAGCCACATAGTATACTAAACTCAGCCATAAAGAATAATAAACTAAGCTACTTAGTCCTCTTTAACTCAGCCGTAAGGAATACTTACATCATCATACATCCATCCATATTGCCTGTCTTTCCACGGTCTTTCAATGATGATGATTCTGTAGAACTCACCCTCATGGGCCGCTGTTGGGGTAGTGGGAACGTCTTTATGTTTCTCTAGGTGTTCCACAAGTTTATCCCATTTTTCTGGATCAACCGGTGCTAAAGGATCATATATTGCTAATGAAGGTAATAAATTATTCCTAATGCACGTTGTTACATTGTCTCCAATCTGAGGAAAAACTGGTGCTGGAGGAGCATTATCAGAGAGTTGCAATGCAGACCCAGTTGCAGATAACTGAACATTTTTCTCCTATTATTGTTTTAGTCTTTCCGATCTGATCTTATCCTCTTCATCGTCATCAGACTCCGGAAGCAATTCGTCTCGTGTTGCGAGAAATTCGTCAGTAATATCCGCAAGCTCACTGTCGGCTTGAATCTGGTTCGGCTGAGGTACAACTACTGTTATTAAACCGCGACGCGTCCTTTTTGCGACCGGATTCTGTAACTCAGCCGCCTTCTTTTCGTCAGCCTTCCGTTGCATTGTCTCAGCCGCTTTTTTCTCCTTTTTTCAACCGCCTCCTTTCTCTTTAACGCAGCCTCTTCTTCCCTACTTACAGCCGTTAAGTTATTCTTAGGAGACACATCCTTCTTTCCTAACTCAGCCGCCTCTTTGCCCTTCTCTTTAACCTCATATCCTTTTTGTTTAAACCTTATTATATTGTTCCCGCGTCCTAAGGCTGGGTCCTTTCCAGGAGAAACACCAAGGAAATCAATAGTGTCTCCCAAATTCTTAGCAGGTGTACTATGGACAGAGGCCTTAGCAGGTGTACTATGGACAGAGGCCTTAGCTGGTGTACTATGGCCAGAGGCCTTAGCAGGTGGACTATTGACTGACTGCTGCGGACAAACGTTCGGTGGTGGCGGTGGCGGCGGTGGCGGTGGCAACGTTAAATATTGTTGGGAACTTTAGAGAAGTACTCGTCCACTGAAACTCTGACTAAATCAGGAATGTTCGAATAACTGGACTCGATTCTGGATAACCGCGCGTCGAAGTTTTCGAAGTTGTTCTCGTGCTGTAGACATTTTTGAGACAATTTTATCCAGACTATACATTATTTTCATCATTATCAGATTTTCTCCAATATCATCCTTACCTTCCTTCTCGTAAGCACCCTTTCCCTCCACAGCAGCTTCATCCTCTTGGAAGCTGCTCACTTTCTTCTGCTTCTTAATGGGTGGCTCAGCCTTTGACGAAACACCAAAAACCTTTGTGTTTGTTTGTTTGCGTTTCATCTGTGTTCCCCAAAAACCTCTAACAAACCGACCTGCATATATGTCTGTTATCAAGTTAACGAGTTGTGGGTCAGCTGCTTCATCCAGCCACTGAGGAAACATCTCTTATACGGAGTCCTTCATAACCATTTTTCTCACGCGCACCTACAAAATCAGCCACCGAATACATAATAACTCAGTTGTTAAAGTACTAATAACTTAGCCACAAAGTACCAAAAATCCAGCCACCTTGCCACCATATAAACACTATCTTAGCCATCAAATAACTAATATCAAGAAACCCAGCCACTATGTACATACTAACTCAGCCATCAAAACTAATACCAAGAGGCTGAGATATTGTTTATATGGTGGCTGGGTTTTTGGTGTTCATAAAACAACTAATAACTCAGCCATAAAATAACTAATAACTCAGACACTGTATTCATGCTAACTCAGCCATCAATAACTAATACCAAAAACCCCAGCCACTTAAGTACATAAGTACTTATAATCCAGCCAACAAATAAATAATAAATCAGTTGACACCTTACCTTGCCATGTTTTCTAATCTCCTCAGTAATGACAATATCAAAACTTGAACGTGTACGCTTTCCACCCCATCGAAAAAGTGGAACTTCTTGCTCATTGACCACTCTCCCAAAACGCTCTACAAAACAATTGACAGATACATACGCCCAAACCAACAACACGTCCTTCAGACCGCTTATGGTGTATGTCCTTCCTTGTGGATTCAACATCTTAATAGAGTCAACAAGAACTTCATATGCATTCCGCCCCCATGGATACGTCATCATGGCTTCATCGTCGAATACTCTTTTTGCACTTTCAAACGGTATCTTAGAATTTTGATGCAAAGCATAAAGTCCCATGGCTTGAAGAAGTAACAGCCCTAACCATTTACGCTTTTCAAAACTCCAGGCCGGACATACCTCTAATGCTGCCCTCAGTTCATCTAACTTGGGTCCCACCCCAAGCGGCAGATTCAACTCCTCCCAAAACGCTTTGTATTGGTGATGTTCAAAACTTTCTGCTGGCACTGGATCTGTGTTGAACCCAGTGATCTCACCAAATTAGAGTAAGCTAAACCTGATAGGTTCATCACCAACTAGACTCCAAATCTCCTTCATGTATACTCGAAGCTGTCGACATAGTAGATAGTAGACAGTCCTACCAGACCACACGCTTTTGCGTTCAGCTAGCTTCACAATAATTCCAAGAGGACTTTTCCTCATGTGATCCCACACATCCCGTCCTATTGCTTCTCTGACGTTAGGGAAATCTCCCATCTGCAAATTGTGATTAATCTCTTTATTTTCTAGATTAGAAGCCCCTTCAGCGTAAAGTCGTGGAGGATAATCCCGTGCTTGATCTTCAGAAATAGCCAACTGATCCTAAAACACATATATAGATAAATCAGCCACAATAGTAACAAAACTCAGCCACAACATAATAAATAACCCAGCCACCATATAAGGCAGTCGTAATAGAAACAAAACTCAGCCGAAAAATAATCAATACCTCATTCATAACATAATCAATAACTCAGCCAAATCATAAATAATAAATAACTCAGCCACAACATAATATATAACTCAGCCACAATAATCAATAACTCAGCCAAAACATAATCAATAACTCAGTCGGATCATAATCAATAACTCAGCCACTTCATAAATCAAACTCAACTCAGCCACACTATACAATAACTCAGTAAGAACATAATCTATAACTCAGACACGTCGTAAATCAAACTCAGGCACAATATACCAGAGAAGATGAGAAGATGATGTCGTAGATACAATTACGTCCAACTTTTGCGGAGAAGAGGATGTCGACGAAGATGATATCGGAGACGGTTAGGGTTTAACGAGGTCGACGA
Organism: Eruca vesicaria subsp. sativa; assembly: GCA_932364175.1. NCBI lineage: Eukaryota > Viridiplantae > Streptophyta > Magnoliopsida > Brassicales > Brassicaceae > Eruca > Eruca vesicaria. Next base: position 194,873 of record CAKOAT010320710.1, read on the forward strand.
AGATGATTTACGATATCGGAAACACTGTTTGAAACGAGAGTATTAGTTGTGACGAAGATGATTTTGTGATTTCGTAATCGGTTAGGGTTTAACGAAAGTTGTGACAGAGAAGTTGTGACATTAAGACTTTTTTTTTGTTCACCGGAGATATGGGACTGTTGATTTTCCAGTGTAACTGTTGATGACACAAATTAGTTAGTGACGTGGATTGTCAAAATTATGATGTGGATTTAATAATTAAAATTTGTATCAATAGTAACAAAATTAAAAAAGGTGTTTATTGTAATTTACTAGGAGTCTAAAAGCATTCTAGTAATTTTTAGAAAATGTATACTATTCTAGTCATATACCAACTTTTGTATAACATTCTAATAATTTTCTTTATTATTTATTGATGTGGAATTCCCAAAAGGGATAAAACTATACTTTATATATAAAGATTATTATTGTTGTAGTCCAAACATCAAACATCGATGCTCATGTATTTTTTTTGACTTGTGATCGCTTATGTATCATCTTTCATTTTCTCGGTGAGGGTATATTCCTATTGATAACATTTGGAGTAGGTTGGATGGCTATTGGAGAAATGCATACAGAGAAGAGTGAACTTGGAGATTTCTTATCCGGAGCAGTCGTTCTCAATTGGATCAGTTGCAAATTTTCAAGAAAACTTCAAAAATATCTAGGGTTTTAGCTTAATGATCCATTATTCTCCTTTGAGCCGCTGTCTACTTTGATACATACTCTTTTTCTTTTTTTTTTTCTATTATTTTCTGTGTTACTTTTTACCTAAAACCCAATATTCTAGAATTTTCCAATAATGCTTGTCATTCTATCTTCACGCATTTTTAGTGTATCATTTTAAAAGTTTATTTTTTTTATTATTATAAGTTAAAGTACGAAATTGCTAGCTCAAACAAAATATTTGTATGCATCAAAAACCTCACATAGAATTTAGTTATAAAGTATTGTGCAACTCTTATAACTCAACATATAAACAACTAGTATTATTGGTACAACTTTTTATATACCAGTATGTAATACTGGTACAACTGATAGATCTTCGTATTATATATCAGACATATAATACTTGTTCAACTTATTCACTGTAGAAATTAGAGGGAAAATTCCTTAATAATACTCAGACTTAATTTCTTTTGCTAAAAAATACATCAATGTTTTAGACTTCCCAAAAAATACACAGACTAATTTTGGTTGTCCAAAAATTACATGAACTTTTGATTGGAGGTTTCACACCTCGATTTTAACGGCTTTAACTCTGATTAACAGAACATTTAGCCGCTGTTAGACGACGTTAACTCTAGATCAAAAGTTCATATATTTTATGGACAACCAAAATTAGTTCGTGTATTTTTCAGGAAACCTAAAAAGTTCGTGTATTTTTTCAGCAAAGAAAATTTAATACATGTATTTTTAAGAAATTTTCAAGAATATACTTAGGTAACAAAGACATTGTTTTTTTTTTGTTTTAACTGAAAAAATGTAATTTTTGAATATATTTTGATCATGTTGATTATGAGGTCGGTTCACATCTATAATTAAAATACTTGTAAAATATCGGTAATTTTCGAATATGTATCATGTGATAGAGAATGTGTTTTTTTCGGGTCTTTGAGTCGTGTTTGGACCGGTTCTTAGATCCACATATCTTAGATCCGAAGACCCGGATCCGAAAAGAACCGATCCAAACCCAACCCAAAGACCCGAATATCTTAGATCCGAAAAAACCGGAGCTGAAAACAACCATTCCAAACCCAATACAAAGACCCAAACAAAAACACATTCTCTATCACATGATACATATCCGAAAATTACCAGTAATTTACAAGTATTTTAATTATAGATTCGAACCGACCCAAGAAGAACCGGCCTCAACATGAATAAAATATATTAAAAATTACATTTTTTCAGTCAAAACAAAAAAAACAATGTCTTTGTCACGTAAGTATATTCTTGAAAATTCCTTAAAAATACATGTATTAAATTTTCTTTGCTGAAAAAATACACGAACTTTTTAGGTTTCCTGAAAAATACACGAACTAATTTTGGTTGTCCATAAAATACATGAACTTTTGATCCAGAGTTAACGTCGTCTAACGGCGTCTAAATGTTCTGTTAATCAGAGTTAACGCCGTTAAAATCGAGGTGTGAAACCTCCAAAATTCAAAAGTTCATGTATTTTTTGGACAACCAAAATTAGTCTGTGTATTTTCCGGGAAGTCTAAAAAATTGATGTATTTTTTTAGCAAAAGAAATTAAGTCTGTGTATTTTTAAGGAATTTTCCCATTTTAATTTTGTTTTCCATATGAAGAAAAACAATCAAATGACCAAATTGGTAGGTGTTTAGAATGGTCCCTCATAATATCATCTTTTGAAAAAATACTTTTAAATTCCTCTTCAATCTATTGCAAATTTGCAATCTTCTGTCTCCGTAGCTGCTTTCATCAGCTTTCAGAGAAAATAAATGAAGATGCATTTTTTCAAAAATAGTTCAGCTAATACAACTATTAAACAAATAATGTTCACATTAAATTTGATAACTAGTATAATTGTTACAACATATTATAGTTTGATATACAGTATTATATTTTAAGAAGAAATTAAACACAATATTATTGAAAAAAACTAATCACAACATATTACAAGTTTAACCAAACAACGAATGATAGTTGTGGTGACTAAGGTTTAGAGACATTTGGTGGCTAGGGTTTCAGAGCTGAACATTCTCTTTGAAGTCGACATTTTGTGGCCGCGAGATGCCTCTTTGGGTGGTCTCGACCGTAGAAACCTTTAAAAAAGAAAAAAAAAAGAAATAAGAGAGTTATAATTATGGTCGAGTATCTTTTTGGTGATCGAGTTGCGGGCGATCGGGAAGTTTCGAAGTGCGAGATGGTCGATAAAGTTGAAGAATTGATCTTGAGAGAACCATGAGTCGAATAAGCTGCTCGACCATGGTTTGACAAGTGTTAGATTGATCAGACGGACGTTTTGGAAGCTTAACATTTTTGGAAGCACGACGTTTTAGAAGCTTGACGTTTTTGAAACCCGACGTTTATTAACCACGAAATTTTCTCGGAAAATCTTCGTATCAGTAAAATATTATTCTGAAGACATTATAATTCAGAAGCAGGACGGGAATTAAGCATGATGGGAAGTAAGCTCGACGGGATCGAAGCACGATGGAAAAACTGGAAACTGAAGAAAACATTTAATTTTGGTCTTATACGCTTTTCGAAGAAGCCGGAGACTCGGAAAATATTTTTCATCAAGTCCAGACCTCATCTGGAGTTTATTAAAAATATTCAGATCATAAGAACGGGCGTAGAAAAATATTCGGGATTGATAACGGGTCAAAAATTCACTAGAAGGATCGAAATCAGTCGAATAGACTGAGAAGTTCGAGGTGGCCTTATCTATAAGATAAGGACGTGGTGTCAACTGCCTGGCATGGTAGGTGGCAAGGGAAGCACGAGGTGTTGAAGCTCAGGAGATCACAGCATGCAGAGTGACACACAGAAGCACAAGGTGCCGCACAACCTGCGATCGAAGCATGCTGAGCGACATGTCTGAGCAGTGGTGTCGAACTGCGTGCAACCAGGCTGTGTACCAGACATTTGGAGGGCGTGGTGTCATCTGGCATGACATCCTGGTCATGCAGCCAGACATGTGGAGCACAAAGTGTCGCGACACATGCGTCCGGAGCCATTCAAGCTGCCACACGGCTTGCTTAGGTTGTTGCATCCTATAAATACCCCACGACCCCAGATTATTTCAACACATACAGAACAGTTCCAAATCAGTGAAAACGTGAGAGAGAGTAGAGAAAGAAATTTATAGTTTCGATCATTTCCGAGTCTTTTTTGGTAGTTTCTAAGAGTTTTAGAGAACAGTTACTCTGTTCGATATGAGTCTACATCTAAAGAAGGTTCTGCCAAATAGAGATCAGTCCAGAGTTGGGTCTAATTTTGAAGGTCAAGAAAGGGTTCGAATCGCAGAAGACAGGATCGGGGTCAAGGCCACGAATCAACCAAAAACAGTATGTTATAATTAATTGTTTGCTGAGTTGTTTTTCATGCAGGTTCCCGTTACTTGGAAGTTGGATCTTGGCAGGAGGCCGGGTCTAAATTGAGTAACGGTTTGATTAGTTAATATTTGAGGTTAGATTGATTGAGTTGATAGCATGCTTAAGTATTGCTTGAGAATCGTAGTAGCATGCTAATCGTTATGTTGATTGGTTAGTTAGAGAATGTTGAATGCTTAGATGATATTTCTAGGTTGTGGATAGTTAGGTTTTCTGGAATTAGTCTTTGTGCTAGATTCTATAATATATTTGATTGTGTTTGGTTGTGATTATACTTGGAACATTGGTTATATTACTGGGTTTAGTATTAGTTATATTGGACGACAGCATTGTGTTACCCACAATGCTAAGCATATATAGGGGTGAGTTAGTGTTCCTTCAGACCTCGTACCCGGCAGGTTCAAGGAAACCCCTTATTCGCTGGATCGGGAAGACTCAGAGGAACGAGGTCATGGCCTAGGGCTGAGTGATTACACGACGGTGTAATGTGGCAGTGACCCGAAGAACTGTGGGCTGTCGTGCGGTGACCCGAATGACTGTGGGCTGTGGTCGGTTGAAAGTTCCTTCTTCCGGCCTTCGTGGTTGGAAGTTAGGATGTTTCCGATAGTGAAGGAGGAACCTAACGTCACCGGGGCCCGAGTTAGATTTATATATTATTTAATATAAATGGATTGGTAAACTCTGGTTTAAGTTGTGATCGATTTGCAAGTTTTAGCAATTATCTTATAGTATCGATAATTTTCTCGCTATTATTTTCTGCTGTGGATTTCTGATTTTCCTATATTATTATTACTGATTTATGCTATTAGGTGAACTTCTCGCTTTAGAAAGTTTAGGGGGGGATAACGAGGGGTTGTATTTGTTAGTTGGCGATTGTAACTCACTGAGTAATGCTAGATTACTCACCCCTCACTCTTTGTTGTTTTCAGGTAATCAGTAGAGTTCGTAGAGGTTGCGGGAAGTTAGGCCGGCTGGTGTAGATTCTCATCTTTATGCTTGTGACATTTTCAGACTATAAGTATGTATCTTTTACTTGCTTGGCATGCCATTATTTGTACGATATTTTCTGTGTTGTGAACCAGATATTATATAAAGAAATAAAGTGATGATTTATGTAAATGCCTTGTTTTATCTGATATTAGCTTTGTCCAAGCTAACACAACGTCAGATTGGGGTATGGGTTGAGAAGTCTTAGGCCTTGATCTGACGTTTGTTAGTGGGCGGTCTGGCCTAGTCACGAATTTCACCCTTTGTGACCATGGCTGCATTGTTCCTATCCCGTCATGTAGCGCTTCTGAACCTTGGTAGAAAGTTGGTCCGTCGGTCATGTTCTTGTTTGATTGTTGGCCAATGGATTGGCATATACGTAGAACGGTTTGGGGGTGTTGCAGAGGTGGTATCAGAGCATGGTTTCGTCCATATGTGACACAAGTGCTTTCAATGTTTTATCGAGTCAAAAGAGTCGCAAAAAGATGCTTTAGGAAACCAGCCACTTCCCGTGTTAGGTTTAAATAGGATTAGGACTTACCCTTTTATTTGCGTGTAGATGGCTAATTGCGGGACAGGTGATGATGGACGAGATCGGATATGGGGAGAGGATAGGGATTCAGCAGGGAGAGGATTGGGTTACAGATCAGAACAGGATAATGGAGTAAGTGAGCTGTTTGGACACGATAGGAGCTCTCCGCAGAGAACAAGACCTTTTTCAGTGTACAGTAACATGACTAGGGAAGATAGTTTGGCGAGTATCAGCCCAAGTCATAGTTGGGAGCAGAGACATCAACATGATCGATCCGCTGAACCAAACAAGACTAAATCAGAACTGAGTCACAGAAAGACCACAAGATCAAGGAGCAGAAAATACCCTGAAGCTTTTACATGATGTGATGACCCAAGCACTCAGTAACCAGAACAAGCATACTCATACCCCTGAAGTTTCAAAGCTGTTATCTACCTTGAAGAACATTGGATCCTACAAGTTCAAGGGCGGATCAGGTTCTACTGAAGCCGACCAGTGGATTACTATGATGGAAAATAATTTTGAAGCCATGAAGTGTCCAGAGGAATACAAGAAGAAAATCGCTGTGTACTATCTGGAAGGAGACGCAACAGGATGGTGGTACAGTACAGACATGCAGCATGGACATACCATTACATCGTGGCAATCCTTCATGAGGGAGTTTGAGAGGAAGTATTTTCATCTTGAAGCAAAGCATCGGCTAGAGCGCAAGTTCTTGAACCTCGTTCAAGGAGATAGGCCAGTGAGGAGTTATGATTCTGAATACACAAGGTTGAGGTGACATGTTTTTGATGGGCGTGAAGATGAAGGGACAATGATCCGTAACTTCATGTACGGATTAAAGCTGGAGCTTGGAAGCCATTTAGCTGTAAGCAACGTTTACAGCTTATCCGATCTGGTGGAGAAGGCTGTTAATGTTGAGACAATATTAGAGGTAAAAAGGAAGGTTACACAACATTCTGGGGGACACTCCAAGTTCAACCAAGGAGAAAGACCGAATTACAACAAGGGTTCAAGATTCAACAAAGGAAAAGGGCGGGGATCTGGAGGCCAAGGCAGTTATCGGGGCAACTTTGGTGCATGTTACATATGTGGTCAACTGAGACATATATCCAAATTTTGTTCTCGTAACTAGCGGGGTAACCAGTGGGGTAACCAGCAAGGTTATCCACAGTTAAGGTGGAGGATGTCACTTGTCTCTTCTGCGGAAGGAAGGACCACTATGCTTCGTCATGTCCAAACAAGACTATCCCTGCGACCCCTCTCGCGATCCGAGCTCCTCCTAGCCGTCCAGCAATTAAGCCAGCACCAAAGACACAAAACCTAGGAGTTAGAGTTTATGCCTTAGGTTTAGAAAACCCAGACAATGCAGGATCTTCCAAGGGTCCCATCACAGGTATTGTGGGTACTTAACCTCCTCTTTTTATTGTATGGATCTGTGTATAGATTTAGTTGTTGGAATTTAGTTAGGATTTTGGTTAGGTATAGATTGATTGATCGTTAGGTTGCACGTTTAGAAATTCTTCGATTGTGATTGATGGTAGTGCGAATTTTGATTAGTATCCTGTGATTGAGATATTGTTGATTGAGTTACTGTGGAAGGAACCAAACATGTTGCTGGTAAAACCACACATGTATTGTTCGGCTCGGGGGAAACACATAGTTTTGTGTCCCCTGAAGTAGCTGCCCAGTTTTGGGATTGTTTTGTGGTTGACAGGGTAAACGTGGCAGTCTTGACCCTTGCAAACGGAACCCTTCAAGCAGATCAGTGTATCAGGAATGATCCAGTGGTCATTCAAGGGAAATAGTTTGTGGAAGATTTGTTAGTTGTGCCTTTGGAAGGGTACAAATTAATCCTTGGAATGGATTGGTTATCAAGATATGAAGTTTAGATCGATTGTGGAAAGGGAAGGCTATTGTTTGGCAGAGGTAAACGACCAGAGATGGTATATTATGGAATCAGTCCTAGTATGAGCGTGTCACTGATAGCAGCATTGAGGGTACAAGATTTATTTCAAGACGGGGAAGTGTATTTGGTAACTTTGTCGGTTAGTGGAGGAGCCACTAACAATGAAGTTTAGATCGAAGCCATAGAAGTGGTTCAGGAGTTTGAGGATATATTTGCGCCACTAAAGGAATTACCTCCACCTGGGAGTAATCCCTTTACTATTACTTTGGAGCCAGAAGCAAAACCTATAGCTAAGGCACCATATCGGATGGCACCTGCAGAGTTGGCTGGGCTAAAGAAACAATTGGAAGATCTATCGGAAAAGGGATTCATCCGATCGAGTTCTTCACCTTGGGGAGCTCCTGTATTGTTTGTGAAGAAGATAGACAGAAGCATGAGGTTGTGTATCGATTATCGCCGTATCAACAACATCACCATAAAAAACAAGTATCCCAAGGATAGATGAGTTGTTGGATCAACTCAAAGGAGCTAGTTGGTTTTCTAAGATTGATTTGGCATCATGGTATCACCATATTCCTATTGCCAAGTCGGACATTATGAAGACGACATTTCGGATGAGGTATGTGCAGTATGAGTTCGTGGTTATGCCCTTTAGTCTCACAAACGCCTCTGCAGCTTTCATACGATTGATGAATGAAGTGTTTCATGACTACCTCGACAAGTTTGTGATCATTTTCAATAACGACATCATGGTGTACTCGTGGAGTAAGGAGGAGCACAAAACGCATCTGAGATTGGTTATGGAGAGGTTACGAAGTTAGAAGTTGTTTGCCAAGTACAGCAAGTGCTCGTTTTGGAAGAGAGATAGAATTTTTGGGTCACATAGTATCAGAAGAGGGCATGTCTTCTGATCCAGAAAAGGTCTAAGCCGTACGAGAATGGCCTCGACCTACCACTGTGACAGAAGTGAGGAGTTTTCTCGGACTTGCGGGTTATTATCGAAAGTTTGTTAAGTACTTTTCCTCCATTTCAAAGCCTTTAACTAAGCTTACCAGTAAAGGAGTACCCTTCATATGGATGGAAGAAACAGAGAATGCATTAAAGATATTGAAGGAAGCTCTCACCACTGCACTGGTGTTAGCTTTGCCCGTGCAAGGTAAACCCTACACGGTTTACACGGATGCTTCACGAGTTGGGTTAGGTTGTGTACTTATGCAATATGGGAGAGTCATTGCATATGCTTCACGACAACTAAGGAAGCATGAAGATAACTACAGTACACATGACTTTGAGCTAGTGGCCATAGTATTTGCTTTGCGAATTTGGAGATCGTACTTGTACGGAGAAGAAGTAGATGTATACACAGACCATCAAAGTCTTAAATACCTCTTCACCCAGCCAGAAATCAAGCTGCGTCAGCGTAGGTGGATGGAATTTTTGGCCGACTATGACCTAACGATTCGTTACTATCCTGGTAAAGCGAATGTTGTTGCGAATGTTGTTGCGGATGCTTTAAGTCGAAGGAAGTTGGATGCAGATGTCGAAAAAGAAGTGGAGCTGTTGAAACAAGTGAATTTGGCCGCTTTAGAAGGGCAGACAAGCAAACCATTGGGAGTACAAAAAGTGAACCAGGCCACCTTGATTCAGAAGATTCGAGAAGAGCAACTTAAAGACGAGGAATTTCAGAAGATTTATGAAGATCTTAGAGGACAAGCCAGACCAAATAGTGCTGGATACTACTTGGCAGAAGATGGAACTTTGCTAATTAATGGGAGAATCACAGTTCCTAAAGGGCAAGGGATGAGAGAAGAGATAATAAGGCTTGCACACCATTCCTTACTTAGTATCCATCATGGAAGTTCGAACATGTACCGAGACGTGAGAAGATACTTGCACAATGTGAAACTTGTCAAAAATTTAAAGCCAAGCATCAAGTAACAGGAGGATTGTTGCAGAGTCTTCCGCTACCTCAATGGAAATGGGACTCGATTTCCATGGATTTCATCACGGGATTACCCACTGCTCCAGGTAGATCGAACAACTCGATATGGGTAACTGTGGATAGGTTAACCAAGGTTACACACTTGTTGCCTATGCGGGATACGAATAAAGTTGAAGTATTAGCCAAGCTGTACATCGACCAGATTGTGAAGCTACATGGTGTACCTTCAGACATCGCCTCAGATCGTGACCCTAGGTTCACAACAGCACTTTGGGAAGAACTACATGATGCCCTGGGAACAAAACTTTTCAGGAGCACTGCGTTCCACCCAGAAACAGACGGCCAAACGGAGAGAACCATCAGGACCATCGAGGACATGCTACGCATATGTATACTCGATTGGCCAGGAAATTGGGAGAAGCATTTGCCGTTGGTCGAGTTCTCATATAACAACAGTTATCATTCAAGTATAAGGATGTCGCCCTATGAAGCACTGTATGGAAGACCATGCAAAACACCTTTGTGTTGGACGGAAGTGGGAGAAAGAAGAATGTTTGGATCACCAATCATTTAGGAGACCATGATTAAGGTGGAGACGATTCAAACCAATATGAAGAAGGTTCAAGAGCGTCAGAAGAAATACGCCGATCAATCAAGGAGAGAGGTAACTTTTGAGATAGGAGATTGAGTCTACTTGAAGGTTACAGCGCAAAAAGGAAAGGACAGATTCAGTAAGGTTGGGAAACTTGCGATAAGGTACATTGGTCCATACAAGATCATTGGGAAGGTTGGTGAGGTAGCATACAGATTGGACCTGCCTGATGATATGCATTTACATCCGATTTTCCATGTTTCCATGCTTCGGAAACATATACGAGATCCAAGTGCTGTTGAGCCCGAGAGAATTTGAAGAACTAAGAAGGAATCTTACCTATCCAGAAGGACCCATCCGGCTGGGAGAAAGGCGTATTCGGAAACTGAAGAATCGTGAGATTGCTCAAGTACAAGTATTCTGGGGAAGACAAAATAGGATTCATGTCACTTAGGAGGATGAAAAAAGATTTAAGGCGGATCACTCTGAGTTCTTCAGGGAGGATGTAATGATGGAAGAAGGAGGCCCATCAGAAACTTAGAATTCAAGGACGAATTCTGTTAAGGGGGGGGGGAGAATGTAGAAACCCTTAAAAAGGGTTATTATTATGGTCGAGTATCTTTTTAGTGATTGAGTTGCGGGCGATCGGGAAGTTTCGAAGTGCAAGATGGTCGATAAATTTGAAGAATTGATCTTGAGAGAACCATGAGTCGAATAAGCTGCTCGACCATGGTTTGACGAAGTGTTAGATTGATCAGACGGATGTTTTCAACACATCCAGGACAGTTCCAAATCAGTGAAAATGTGAGAGAGAAAGTAGAGAAAGAAAGTTAGAGTTCCGATCATTTCCAAGTCTTTTTTGGTAGTTTCTAAGAGTTTTAGAGAACAGTTACTCTGTTCGATATGAGTCTACATCTAAAGAAGGCTCTGCCAAATAGAGATAAGTCCAGACGGGGGTCTAATTTTGAAGGTCAAGAAAGGGTTCGGATCGCAGAAGACGGGATCGGGGTCAAGGCCACGAGTCAACCAAAAATAGTATGTTATAATTAATTGTTTGCTGAGTTGTTTTTCATGCAGGTTCCCGTTACTTGGAAGTTGGATCTTGGCAGGAGGCCGGGTCAAAATTGAGTAACTATTTGATTAGTTAATAGTTGAGGTTAGATTGATTGAGTTGATAGCATGCTTAAGTATTGCTTGAGAATCGTAGTAGCATGCTAATCGTTAGGTTGATTGGTTAGTTAGAGAATTTTGAATGCTTAGATGATATTTCTAGGTTGTGGATAGTTAGGTTTTCTGGATTTAGTCTTTGTGCTAGATTCTATAATATATTTGATTGTATTTGGTTGTGATTATACTTGGAACATTGGTTATATTACTGGGTTTAGTATTAGTTATATTGGACGAAAGCATTGTGTTACCCACAATGCTAAGCATATATAGGGGTGAGTTAGTGTTCCTTCAGACCTCGTACCCGGCGGGTTCAAGGAAACCCCTTATTCGCTGGATCGGAAAGACTCAGAGGAACGAGGTCATGGCCTAGGGCTGAGTGATTACACGACGGTGTAATGTGGCAGTGACCCGAAGGACTGTGGGCTGTCGTGCGGTGACCCCGAATGACTGTCGGCCGCGGTCGGTTGAAAGTTCCTTCTTCCGGCCTTCGCGGTAGAAATTTAGGATGTTTCCAATAGAGAAGGAGGAACCTAATGTCACTGGGGCCCAAGTTAGATTTATATATTATATAATATAAAGGGATTGGTACACTCTGGTTTAAGTTGAGAACGATTTGCAAGTTATAGAAATTATCTTATAGTATCGATAATTTGCTCGCTATTATTTTCTGCTGCGGATTTCTGATTTTCCTATATTATGATTACTGATTTATGCTATTAGGTGAACTTCTCGCTTTAGAATGTTTAGGAGGGGGATAGCGAGGGGTTGTATTTGTTAGTTGGGGATTGTAACTCACTTAGTAATGTTAGATTACTCACCCCTCACTCTTTGTTATTTTCAGGTGACCAATAGAGTTCGTAGAGGTTGCGGGAAGTTAGGCCGGCTGGTGTAGATTGTCATCTTTTTTCTTGCGACGTTTTCAAACTATAAGTATGTATCTTTTGCTTGCTTGGCATGCCATTACTTGTACGATATTTTGTGTGTTGTGAACCAGATATGATATAAAATAAATAAATCGATGTTTTATGTAAATGCCTTGTTTTATCTGATATTAGCTTTGTCCGAGCTAACACAATGTCAGATTGGGGTACGGGTTTAGAAGTCTTAGGCCTTGATCTGCCGGGACGTGTTAGTGGGCAGTCTGGCCTAGTCATGAATTGCACCCTTTGTGACCATGGATGGATTGTTCCTAACTCGTCATGTAGCGTTTCTAAACCTTGGTAGAAAGTTATTCCATCGGTCATGTTCTTGTTTGATTGTTGGCCGATCGTTCGACCTATACCTATAACTGTTCGGGGGTGTTACATTGACGAATCAGGTGATAGACTTGCAGTCTGATCTTTGACACATCACCTTTGGTAAAGTTCTGTTCAGATTTGTCCACCGTCTGTAAAATGTATTTTAATGATTTATTGTTAACAAAAATAATACTTTAATAATTTATGTTTTTACAAGAAAATCAAAGTTGAAATTTATTTTGATTTTATTGGATTTAATTATAGTTATTTAACAAAATTTTATTTTAATTGTTTAGTTTTGTTATAGAAAAAAGAAATCCTGAAAAGTGTAAAACAAGAAAATGTCTGAACAAACATTTAAAGTCTCTTTTTTTTTTGTCATCTGTTGGATTAATATTCAACCTTAAACAAAGATTACGACAAAAGCCGGCAAGACAAAACATCTTCCGGAACCAGAAGCCAGCGTAGTAAACAAAACTACTAGGAGCCAAAGATGAAAACATAGAAAGCAAATAACAACACATAAACTAGAAAACACAGCCACTAAAAGTAGAAGACAATAAACACCTAGACCAGCCTCAAACCCATTCATATAAGAAACAAACCAAACTGTTAGCTAATAGATAACCGTCGCTGTAGACTGCGCCTCTTCCTCTTATGTGCCTGTACTCGGTTGACCTCCTCCAATTCCAACTTAAAATCGCCATTGGACCTTGAAAGGACTCACCACACACTTTCAACGCGCCTCCATACCACAGAAAGGCCACCGAGCCTTACCACGGTTCTTCTCTATACAGCCGGTAACCATTAACCAACTACCACAAGCCATAGATCTGAGGAGATCGATATTTGTTGCGTCTAGATATAAACTTCTTCACTTCAGTTCGAAGACATAGAATTTATAAACAGATTTGAGACAATCTAAAACAGAGAAGAGCATACACTTAGAAGGAATAGGCAACCACCTTCTCCAGAATCAACGACGAGATGCCGCGACCAGAGAAGGTGAAGAGACGACGACTTTTTTTTTCACTCGCTCTGCTTTCTTTATTTTTTCTTTGTCTCGTTTAACTGACTTTAAGACTAAAATATATTTAAAGGGTAAATAGTTAACAGACAACAATTGAAAGCTGATGGAATCGTAGAGAAAAATTAAAAGCAAAAGTCTGATTGGCTTTGAATTGACTTTTACGGCTGTATAATATATTAAAGGGAAGTTAACTCAAATGGTATGAATTTTAGTACTTATTAACACAACCATACAAAACTTTTTTTTAATTACTACCCTTTTTAATACCCAGCGTGCCCTTTTTTACGTTGTGAGAAAAAACGTATTTACAAGAATGCTATTACTTTTTTGTGCCACGTAGGCAAAAAATCGGCTCCACGTAAGAATGCGGCATAAAACTCAGCCGCAATAGGATATGAACTTCGTTACGGCCGAGATATAGGTGTGTTGCGGCTGACTTAAATAATCTAGCTGACTTATGAGAAATAAGCTGAGTTATGAACATAACTCAGTCGATTGTTATGGCTGACTTAAAAAAATCTGGCTGGTTTATGTGATAACGGCTGAGTTACGGTAACATATTACGACTGACTTATACATCCTTAGGCTGGTTTCTGGAAAATCCAGCTGAGTTCTAGTTACCATACGGCTGAGTTAACTATCGCGGCTGGTTAATTGATCGTCGACCGGCCGAGTTATGAGATGTTTTTACAGCTGAGTTATATTTAATCAGCCGTAGTAAAGTGGAGTAACAGTAAACTCAGTTGATTTACGGCTGACTTTTTAGCGAAAGATTAATTACTAGAATAGCATTCATTTGCCGGCTGGTTTATTTAACGATACAGCTGACTTCTTGCGTTTCATCTTTGTTATGGCTGATTATTAACAAAAAATTAATTACTAAAATAGTATTCACGTTTTGACTGACTTACGGTGTACTAAGTGGCTGACTTATTGTGGCTGACTTAAATGTTCGTTTGGTGGCTGAATTACCGATTTTCCATGTTATCATCCATGTCAGCTTTTATTTTCCATGTCATTACTAACTACAACAACGAAATTAGGGTTTATGTTACAGACGCCGCTATCGGTTCTTCACCTTCTTCTCTTTCTCTTTCATCGTTTCACGTAACTGGATTAAGAAAAACAGATATGTATTCACACCCGACAGTAGAGGATGTATTATTCTGCATGCAGATGAGAAAATAACACACGATGAACTCGCAAAGTCAGTACTTGATGATTACGGATTGAATGAGTCGAGTCATCAGATTCAGCTAAGCTACCAGATCTCGAATAAAGCTTTGAAAACAATGGCTCACGACACGCCACTAGTTTACATCTCCAAAACTCGTCAATTGCAAATATTTTTAAGCCTAAGGAAAACCGAAAGATTACGTCTGTGTGTAGAGATTACAGAGATCGAGGATGATGAGATCAGCCGGAAAGACGGAGCGGGAGAGAAGAGTAATATATTAAACAGTTTCAGCTCAGAAGCAGAAGTCTCAGAAGTTGAATCTATATACGATGGTTTTAGTTCGGAGGAGGAACATAACGACAATGAGAATACCTTCTCTAATATCTTGGACGGAGAAAAATAGAAAGATGTTGGAGAAGATAAAGAAGGCGAAGAAGACAGTGAATTTGATAGCTGATTTGATATGTTCGACGACTCAGATGGTGCGTCATCCGAAGATGATAACTTTAGCTCATATGGTGAGTCTCCAGCACAAGACGAAGATTCACCGACACTACCGCCTAAAAAGAGATTTCAGTCGACTGAAACTTCTTACAATTGGGCCGGATCTAAAAGGGATTCAGATGTTCTAAGGTTGGAGATGTCTTCGCTAAACCTTGCTGTTGGGCAACGATACCAGAGTAAAGCTGAGTTGGAAAGACGACTGAAACTTCTTACAATGAGAGAACAATTTGATTTTGATGTGGAAGTATCCAATCCAGATTTACTCATTGTTAAATGTTTGGTTGGTAGATGTCTCTAGAGAGTTCGTGCTTCAACACAAGGGGATTCCCCAACATTCTATGTTCGTATTTACGATTCAGAACATACATGTTCTGTAACTGAGCGTTCTAATCGATCTCGACAAGCAACACCAAATATTTTAGGAGAATTGTACAAAAACTTTCTCGGCGACGTTGGTCCGGCCGTTCGACCTACGAGTGTGGGAATAGCTCTCAATAAATAGTTTGGTCTCAAGGTAATTGTTGTAGTAAAGCTGACTTATATCAACGTTACAGCTGAGTTATATCTACACTTTGTGGCTGACTTATATTAACGTCCGGCTGTGCTAGTTAAGTGATATGCTGAGTTATATAAATTTCGAACGATGCGGCTGAGTTAGTTGAATTATCTGGCTGGTTTATTTAAACTTCAACGTTTCGGCTGAGTTAGTTAAGTATATGGGATGGGTTATGTATACGTTACGGCTGAGTTATTTAAGTTATCCGATTGAGTTATTTATACGTTCAAGCTGAGTTACTTAAGTGATTTGGCTGAGTTATTATTTGTATTCATTTAGGGAGATGGATTATTGGAAATCATATAAGACTCTGAAATTGGCAAGGGAAATCGATATGGGAACACCGGAGAGTGGTTTTGAAAACTTGCCTTCTTACTTATTCATGATTAGAAGGGCAAATCCTGATACAATAACTCGTCTTCAAATCGATGAGTTTGGAAGATTCTTGTATGTGTTCTTTGCGTTTGGCGCGAGCATAAATGGGTTTCCTTTTATGCGCAAAGTTGTGGTTGTCGATGGTACGTTTCTTAATGGCAAATACAAAGGGACACTTCTAACAGCACTAGTTCAGGATGGATACTTTCAGATTTTTCCAATCGCCTTCGGTGTGGTTGATACAGAAAATGACGATTCGTGGAACTGGTTTTTTACGCAACTAAAAGTTTTGATTTCTGACAACAAGGGTCTTGCGATAATCTCAGATATGCATAACTCGATTGGGAAGGCTATTCGAAATGTGTATCCGTTGGCTTCTCGAGGAATTTGCACGTACCATTTATATAAGAAAATTTTGGGACGATACAAATGGAAAGATGTATTTCGTCTGGTGAAGAAAGCGGCAAGATGTTTCAGGATGCCTGACTTTAATGCAATGTTCGAGGAGATTGAAGCTATTAATCCTGACCTCATGGGTACCTCCAAAGATCCGATGTTAAACTGTGGGCGCGTGTTCATTTCCCAGGCGAAAGGTACAATTTGATGACTACGAACATAGCGGAATCAATGAATAGAGCACTATCAAATGCTAGAGGTCTTAACATTGTTCGACTACTAGAATCGATACGGGTTATGATGACCAGATGGTTTGCTGAACGGAGAGAGGATGCTGAATCGCAGCAAACCATGCTTACAGGTGCTGTAGAGAAACTACTACTTGTAAGTCAGTCGTACTTATAAAATAAGTCAGCCGTTTCATGTAGTAAGTCAGCTTAAGTAGATATCATAACTCAGCCGTATTAATGATTAGTCAGCCTAAATAGATTTCATAAGTAAGCCGTATCAATGATAAGTCAGCCTAAATAGATTTCATAAGTCAGCCTTATATTTTAGTAAGTCAGCCTAAGTAGATTTCATAACTCAGTCTCTAATGTTTTTCATTGTTCATTTTTTATTTATAATAGGGTCGTGTTACTACCGCGCGACTGTTGACTGTACAAAGAATCGATACTCATCACACTGAAGTTACATATGGTGAGTCTTTGCATGTTGTTAACTTGGAAAGGAGAAAGTGCACATGCCGGCGTTTCCAGCTGGAAGATTACCATGTTCGCATGCAATTGCAGCTGCGGAGTCCAGGAATGTTTGTCGTATATCCCTATGCAGTCCTTACTATACCAGCGCTTATTTGGTGAGCGCATACGCCAATTCAGTCATGCCGGTTGATTCGGCGCTACCAGTTCCATGTAACGTGGTTAACCTAGCATGATTTCCCCCGTCTATTCGTCTTCAGCTAGGAAATCCTAAGAAAAATAGGATGAAATCTGCTTTAGAGGTTGCACTTGAAAACAAACGTCCTAGGAAAGAACACACATGTTCTCGTTGTAGACAGAGTGGACATAATGTGAAAACTTGTCCGATTTAAATGTGTTGTATTGATATGTAGAGTATGTTGTATTACAGCTGAGTTATTGATTTTAATGTTTCTAATTATGGCTGAGTTATTGACATGCTAGGACTGAGTCATCGTTCTACTACGGCTGAGTTATAGTCTACTGCGGCTGAGTTAAATAAAAGTGTAAGTTTAATAAATAAAAGGCTGAGTTAGAGTATAGCGTGACACAGTTAAATAAAAGACTGAGTTATTAATATATTGTGGCTGAGTTAAATAAAAGTGTAAGTTTAATAAAAGGCTGAGTTAGAGTATATTGTGGCTTAGTTAAATAAAAGGCTGAGTATTAATATATTGTGGCTGAGTTAATTAAAATGCTAAGTTAAGTAAAAGGCTGAGTTAAATAAAAGGCTTAGTTAATAATTTACTGCGGCTTAGTTAATAATATTACAGCGGCTGAATTACATAAACGCTACGGCTGACTTTCAAAATAACATAACTAAATACCAAACGCAACCTTTCTAAAAACAAAAGTTAGCAGGTCCAAATTCTTCAAACATATCCACGAGAGCAAGCCAAACTCTTGTTAGCATCCAATCAGGCTTCTGCCCACCAAGCTCCCAATTCCTCTTCAACACCCGCATTTGATGACGGAATATCATTCTGGCTACGCGATTAAAATTCTCCCAAACTTCGTAATTATGCTTCCGATCCCAAGTGTTAGTTCGCTAAAAAATAAATAAAATAACATAACGAATATTAGAAACATAACGGCTGTTAAATTTAATAGGGATACATAATGGTTGCTTACAGCGAGTTCAAGAAGGGAACTAGTGCGATCTGTGAAATGGGGATGGGGTTTGTAGCATGGCGACGACTTCCGCTCAAAGAAGTTGGAGTTCATTTCATCGGTAATGCCATCGTTCACCAGTTGCCAATGTTGTGCTGTTGTGGAAAGAAACTGATTCAGCCTGTGGACCATTGGTACCAGTAAGGGTGACAACATGTGTGACCGTTGTTTCTGGATTAAAGAGGTTGGGCTGTTCTTCCGTGATTTTGAACCGATGAGCTTGATTTTTGACACAAGCAAGTGGTGAAGATGTATTATTATTTTGATTTTCTTTGCAATTTCAGTTTGTAGACTATTGGTTGTATTACAGCTGGGTTATGGATTTTAGTTTTTTCTTTGAAATTTCAATTTCTGTATACAAAGTGGCTGAGTTAACTAAATAATGCGATCGAGTTATTAATTAGTTGATAATACGAGAGATATCTTAATACAAAGTGGCTGAGTTAACTAAATAATGTGACCGAGTTATTAATTAGTTGATAGTATAAGAGATCTCATAATACAAAGTGGCTGAGTTAACTAAATTTATTCTCTACAGGCTGAGTTATTGAAATTGACGGCTGGGTTATTATTCCCTACCGGCTGATTTATTGAACTTCAAGGCTGAGTTATTGAAATTGACGGCTGGGTTATTATTCCCTACGGGCTGAGTTATTTTACTTTCAGCTCAGTTATTGAAATTCACGGCTGGGTTTATTATTCCTTACCGGCTTAGTTATTGAACTTTCAGCTGAGTTATTGAAATTGACGGCTGGGTTATTATTCCCTACCAGCTGAGTTATGTTATATAGAAGAGACTTAAATAGAGTACATTACAAGAGTTATGAAAAGGAAACAAACCAAAGGACCTAGCTAGTACATTCATTACAACCTTAGGCAGTACAACCGGTGAGACGAAGGGACGACGAAGTTGAGCCAGAAGCAATGTGACCTGCAGAACAAGACAAAATAAAGAAGTTAAACCAGAAGCAATGATTGGGAGAAAGAACACTCTTTGCAATTCAACTCCAACAGAAAAGACTCACCACTCTTTATGGTCAAGTGTTTGCTCAGTATTTCAGAACACTCTTTGCTTTCCGGACATACACACATCAATGGAGAAGTTTTCCCATCTCCAACCACATTGAACACAATTAAGTTTCCTATGTCGTATCTGTTATCAAAACAGAACTTTCTCCAGCCTTTTCTGATGTAATATATGCCGCCTGATTCGTTAAATCGCAAACTCACAGTCCATGAGTTTTCCTCTTTATTCACTAGTATCGTCTCTTGGCATTGTTTGTTCAAAGCAGTAGAACGCGTAGCGGCCACAGGAAGATGCTGCAAACACAGAACGTTAAGATGCTGCAAACACAAGTTTATCTTCTTTTAGATTTCAAATAGAGACACAAAACGTAAACTACTCACAAGTTTGTCTTCTTTCAGATTTGAAGCAGTGACCTCAGTTAAAAAACAGTAGTCGAATGAGAAAGAAGACAATGCCCTTGTTCCTCCTGAAACATAAGAAACAATTTTCCACATAAAAAAAAAATATGACAAGATTGCTATGCTATTATGGTTAATTTTGATTGAAGCATCACCCGCAGCATCATCATCCGCGTCGGCTTCCTCCTTGATGATGTGAGGATGTGTACATTGAATCTCACAACAGCTAGGACCAAAAGGAGTGACATGAAACACCATGTCTCCTTCGAGTTTGAAAATGGCAATGTCACCGATTCGAAGGTCATGTGCTGTGGTGAAATCTTCCCAACCTACGGTGAGTCTCCTGCCTTCTTGTATCACTTCCCAAGTGTTATCTGAAGTGTCCGATCTTAGTTTCCATGTTGTCTAGTTCGTCTTCCCTTTTATGTGCTTTGAGAAGAAGGCAAGTGGTATTGTCTGCAAGTCAGAAAAGGCAAAGTTAAGCAAAACTCAAAATTAGGAACCAGTAAAGAGTGTGTATACCACACCACTCTGGAAACCAGTAAGCAGAGGCTGGAAGAAATGAAGTTCATGCGGAATCGCAATCTGCAAACAAGAAACGAATGTAAGTCTGAGTTTTTGAGATTCAAACTGAGATCAAGTAAAACCAAAATCGAAACGTACAACGAAGAAGTCATGATGCAACCTAATCTAAATCAAGAAAAATCAACAAGTTTAAGGCTTCGATCTACCTTGAGTACATGAAGAAATGAAATCGCCTAAAAGGGTCGCTGAGAGCTTTTTTTGTGAGAGAGATACGGAAACGTCGATATTGATTTTTTTTCATTTTCCAAAGCCGTATACATTATTCCACCGATCCAATCATATCATGCCACGTGGATTTGTTGATCTCTTAAAATATTCCAGAGAAATTGAAATTAGCAGCTGGGTTATTGAACTTTAAGGCTGAGTTTTTGAAACTAACGGTTGGATTATTGAACTTTAGGGCTGAGTTTTTGAAATAAACGGCTGGGTTGTTGAACTTTAGGGCTGAGTAACTGAAATCCACGGCTGAGTTATTGAAATTTGACGGCTGGGTTATTGAACTATAAGCCTGAGTTATGTTAAATTAACGCTGGGTTATTGAAACTAACGGCTGAGTTATTGAACTTTAAGGCTGAGTAAATGAAATGAACGGCTGAGTTATTGAACAATACGACTGAGTTATTGAATTGTACGGCTGGTTTATTTTTAAACGACACAAGACTACATTAATGAATAATAGCAAAATATGCCCACAAATAACACACAAACCACTACATTCCTTACACATCGCCCCTCTGATTCCGTCTTGATTCCTTCAAACTCTTTCTCCAATCGACCGAAGTTAGCCCTGACATCGGTCAAGTCTTTGTTCATGTCACTCATTACTAACTTCATATCCTCAACCTCTTCTACCAAACACTCATCAGCCCATTTGAATAAATGTCTCTGCTTGCATTAATATAATAATCAGATCTCAGTAGCACGAAATGAATATATGGCAAATAAGAACAAAATTTAACCTTATTATATCCTCTTGCACAACAATAGTACAATCTTCCTGGATTTGAAACTGATCCGGATGTACATATCTCTGAGGCTGCACCACACCAACACTGTTTTGGCGTTCCTCTCTCCCCATTCGTACGTACTCGGTTTACATTTCCTGATGAGATAGTGTTAGAGGAGGAAGATATTTTTCCTTTAGAACCCTAATCCCCACTTTTTCCTCTGAAAAAGTTGCTTTATTACATCGTTATATAGAGCTGGGCAGGTCTGAGTTAGAATATTTTCAAGTTCCCGCACAAACATATTTTCAAGTTCCCGCCCAATGGCTGAGTTATTGTCTTGTTACGGCTGAGTTTATGTTTAGGATAATTTTATGTTTTAGGTTTAGGGTTAAGTATTTGGGGTTTACGGTTTAGGGTTTAGGGTTTATGGTTTAGGTACCACTGTAAAATATAAGAAATTACACAAATTCAGTTAAAAAAAAAAATTGTATGGTACTTTGTATTTGGTGCGTTCAACACCTATATAGTTACATAAGGTTTTAAGTATTTGTAAGACAAATTATACCTCAAGATCATAGTCAATCCAAAACTTGTAAATTCAGTGAAGTATACACATTGTGTTGATTACATATTCATCTAAAACTGATAATATTAATTTATAGTAACTTTTTAAAGTACATTTCCTAATATTAGGGTATGTTTGTGGTATGGCTGAGTTATATAAGGCAAGACGGCTGGACTATAGAAACGTTGCGGCTGGGTTATATTAAACTTTTTCGATTTTAGGGTATGTTTGTGGTATGACTGAGTTATACAAGGTTAGACGGCTGGATTATTGAAACGTTGCGGCTGGGTTATATTAAAATTTATTGATTTTAAGGTATGTTTGTGGTATGACTGAGTTATATAAGGCTAGACGGCTGGATTATAGAAACGTTGCGGCTGGGTTATATAAAATTTACCATTAGCAAAAAAATATACAAATCGTTCAAAGGCTACTCAAACTGTGAATACATGTTAGTTCCACCTTCATCCAGGATCTCTGCTGTCATCTTCACCCGTATACCTTGAATATTCCTATCATTTATCCCAGCAAAAGTCACGCCAAGCGCTAAGCATTCCACAAACTTCAATGCATACACTCCACAATCACCAATTTGGGTGTTTTGGGGAATGTAATCGCCTTTCCTCCTTCGGAACGAAAACTGCTTCTTTCTGTGTTTTCGGAATTTGGAAGGAATATTTTCATTCAACATCGTAGGTAGCATTTGCGTAAGAGGCTTAAATGCATCAACCATTCTCTTTTCACTTTCGTCTGTGACATGTCCAATGATTGGATCATAGCAGACAATCTTCTCATTAAGCAGATCCACGTGAAACGCCACCCAATGATCGCCTCCATTTTGAAGCACTCCGTACAGGTGATCCACATCCTCATACCACTCAAAGTTTGTACAACAGTCTGCGGGCATCCTACCGTTTATTAACTCTTCATAGCCATTACCGGTGAATTTCATCCGCTTAGGATTGAGCTTGTACTGCTGGTAATCGCGAACCCAATAACTGAGAAACCAGAAGTCAATAAATGCAATGCGCTTGGACCAGAATGAGCTGGGATCTCGCATGGACCTTTTGATGAGGATTCGCAGAAACACACTAACATGCTACGCAAAAACACAAAATCAAGTCAATATAATAGAATCTGTAACTCAGTCGTAACAAAACACATAACTCAGCCACATAGTATACTAAACTCAGCCACAAAGTATACTAAACTCATCCACATAGTATACTTAACTCAGCCTTAAAGAATAATAAACTAAGCTACTTAGTCTTCTTTAACTCAGCCTTAAAAAAAACGTAACTCAGTCACATATAATTTATAACTCAGCCGTAAGGAATACTTACATAATCATACAGCCATCCATATTGACTTTCTTTCCACGGTCTTTCAGTGATGATGATTTTGTAGAACTCACCCTCATGGGACGCTGTTGGGGTAGTGGGAACGTCTTTATGTTTCTCTAAGGTGCTCCATAAATTTATCCCATTTTGCTGGATCAACCGGTACTAAAGGATCATATATTACTGGTGAAGGTAATAAATTATTCCTCATGCACGTCGTTACATTGTCTCCAATCTGAGGAAAAACTGGTGTTGGAGGAGCATTATCAGAGAGTTGCAATGCAGACCCAGTTGCAGATAACTGAACATTTTTCTCCCGATATTGTTTTATTCTTTCGGATCTGATCCTATCCTCTTCATCCTCATCAGACTCCGGAAGCACTTCGTCTCGTGTTGCGAGAAATTCGTCAGTAATATCCGCAAGCTCACTGTCGGCTTAAGGTACATGTACTGTTATTAAACCGCGATGCGTCCTTTTTGCGACCGGATTCTGTAACTCAGCCATTTCTTTCTTCTTCAGCCCAGCCACCTTCTTTTCCTCAGCCTTCTGGTGCCTTGTCTCAGCCGCTTTTTTCTCCTTTTTTCAGCCGCCTCCTTCTTCTTTAACGCAGCCTCTTCTTCCCTACTTACAGCCGTTAAGTTATTCTTAGGAGACACATCCTTCTTTCCTAACTCAGCCGCCTCTTTGTCTTTCTCTTTAATCTCATATCCTTTTTGTTTAAACCTTATTATCTTGTTCCCGCGTCCTAAGGCTGGGTCCTTTGCAGGAGAAACACTAACGAAATCAACAGTGTCTCCCAAAATCTTAGCAGGTGTACTATGGCTAGAGCCCTTAGCAGGTGGACTATTGACTGACTGCTGCGGAAAAAAGTTCGGCGGTGGCAACGTTAAAGATTGTTGGGGAACTTTAGAGAAGTACTTGTCCACTGCAACGCTGACTAAATCAGAAATGTTTGTATAACTGGACTCGATTATGGATAACCGCGCGTTGAAGTTTTCGAAGCTGTTCTCGTGGCTGTCTATTTTTGAGACAATTCTATCCAGAGTATACATTATTTTCAACATTATCGGATTTTCTCCAATATCATCCTTACCTTCCTTCTCGTAAGCACCCTTTCCCTCCACAGCAGCTTCTTCCTTTTTTGGAAGCTGCTCACTTTCTTTTGCTTCTTAATGGGTGGCTCAGCCTTTGACGAAACACCAAAAACCTTTGTGTTTGTTTGTTTGCGTTTCATCTGTGTTCCCCAAAAACCTCTAACAAACTGACCTGCATATATGTCTGTTATCAAGTTAACGAGTTGCGGGTCAGCTGCTTAATCCGGCCAGTGAGGAAACATCTCTTCTACGGAGTCCTTCATAACCATTTTTCTCACGCGCACCTACAAAATCAGCCACCGAATACATAATAACTCAGCTGTCAAAGTACTAATAACTTAGCCAAAAAGTACCAAAAACCCAGCCACAATGCCACAATATAAACACTATCTCAGCCATCAAATAACTAATACCAAGAAACCCAGCCACTATGTACATACTAACTCAGCCATCAAAACTAATACCAAGAGGCTGAGATATTGTTTATATGGTGGCTGGGTTTTTGGTGCTTTGATATTACTTTTATGTGTTCATAAAACAACTAATAACTCAGCCATAAAATACATGCTAACTCAGCCATCAAATAACTAATACCAAAAATCCCAGCCACTTAAGTACATAAGTACTTATAACTTAGCCAACAAATAAATAATAAATCAGTTGACACCTTACCTCGCCATGTTTTCTAATCTCCTCAGTAATGACAGTATCAAAACTTGAACGTGTACGCTTTCCACCCCATCGAAAAAGTGGAACTTCTTGCTCATTGACCACTCTCCCAAAACGCTCTCCAAAACAAATGACAGATTCATACGCCCAAACCAACAACACGTCCTTCAGACCACTTGTTGGGGTCAAAATCGGTACGACGGAATCAACGGCCAAAACTCCCCGCAGAAATATAAAAGAAATCGTTTTATAAAACTCAAAGAACCATTTTATAAAAGCGAGGAATCGTTTATAAACCTCAAAGAACCGTTTTATAAAACTCGAGGAATCATTTTATAAAACTCGAGGAATCATTTTATAAAACTCAAGAATCGTTTTATAAAACTCGAAGAATTGTTTTATAAAACTCGAAGAATCGTTTTATAAAACTCGAAAATCGTTTTATAAAACTCGAGAATCGTTTTATAAAGCTCAAAGAATCGTTTTATAAATCTCGAGAATCGTTTTATAAAACTCGAGAATCGTTTTATAAAAACTCGAAGAATCGTTTTATAAAACTTGAAGAACCGTTTTACAAAACCGCGAAAAACCGAAACCGCCGTAAAACGCAAATTAGCCTCGTCCCGGCTAGTTTGCCGTTGGGCGAACTAGCCCCGTTGGGCGAACTATTCGCGTTCACCGCTTTGGTCATAAAGCGAAGACCTTGCAAAACGGGAAAAATCATCATTTATAAAAACGAAAGAGGCGACCGAGATAAAGCAAAATAGACAAACCTTGTTAAAAAGCCTCGACGCCTTCGCAAGTGGTGTGTCAGCTGGTTCTCGGGACGACATCTCGGTCGGATCAAATTCGGAGGCTGAAAAAATCAATAAGATATTCGATATTGATATCATCGTCAAACGCTCGACCACGACCGATCGGAAATTCTCTGTCCTGCGGAGATCTGGATCTTTCCCTCTCCTCCGCACCATCATCCGCCTCGACCTCAGTATAACTGTCCCGAGAAAAACCGGATGCATAATAGGCAACGGCGCGACAGACCCTTTTCGGAGAAAAGTATCCCCAATGAAGTGGGCCGCCACGAAGAAGGTTCATGACCTCCGGAAAATCCTCAAGCATCGGCTTGCGAAGGGTAGGCACTGTAAAACGCACGAAAAGGTTAAAAGCTATATATATATATATACGGATATGAGGATCGCATCAATAGAATACTTGTTGTCACCCACACGGTCCTGAACAAAGGAATACAACTCTCCTCCACTGCCGCGCTATCAATTTTGACATAAAAGAATCGATCGGTCCAATCGTTATCATTCGAGGCAAGCCCGCCAATAACCGTCATGTCTCGCCGAAGGGCCAGGTAAAAGCCGCCCCCTCTTCCTTTGAATGTCAACATAGCCGAAAGATAGTCCGCGTCAAGGGACATTCCACGTTCGTAGCCTAGTACCAAGATTCCAACAAGGTGCTGCAATCCACTAGGACGTAGCTGGCTGAATGGTACACCAAACCTATCTAAGAACTCGACATTGGCTCGAGGAATAGGGAACCATAGCTGACAGTTCAACAGAAAGGTTTCGTAGCACAAAAAATAACCTAGGGGTGGATTCTCGACATCCTGACCTTGGACGGGGAGGTAAAACTGGACCGACTCAGGGATCGCACGGAGATTCCTCAAATCTCTGAGAAAGTCGATAGTGCTCGCACTGGGACTGATCGTTTTCTTCAAAAGTCTATCCTTCTTCGGAACCCGGAAACCCGTAGGCGGCACCGCGGCGGCCTTCAAAGCTGAATAGTATTCCGAAAACTCTATCTCAGTCGTGGAAAAACGCCGAAAGATCGGCCTGGGAAGGGGACAACCACCAGGCACATCAAGGTCGCTCGGATCAAAGATCGATGCATGAGCACGATCTGAAGCTTTCCATTTGGAAGACATGATAGACGGTCGAAAGAAAAAGAAAAGATCCAAAGGAAAAAGTAGAGAGAGAGCCTCTTGAAACTTAGGCAAGTTATGAAAAGAAGAGTAAAGAACTTGAAAAACTAACTCCATATACTTATAAGAAAAACTTTACTATTCATCTTTGGACTTTTGGCCATTAAAGTTCCGCCTAATTCTACCAAACTCGCCAAACAAGCTCGATCCGCTCGCAAGAACTAAATGATTCTTACGAGCTGGGGGGCTAACTGTTGGGGTCAAAATCGGTACGACGGAATCAACAGCCAAAACTCCCCGCAGAAATATAAAACAAATCGTTTTATAAAACTCAAAGAACTGTTTTATAAAAATCGAGGAATCGTTTTATAAAACTCAAAGAACCGTTTTATAAAACTCGAGGAATCATTTTATAAAACTCGAGGAATCATTTTATAAAATTCAAGAATCGTTTTATAAAACTCGAAGAATCGTTTTATAAAACTCGAGAATCGTTTTATAAAACTCGAAGAATCGTTTTATAAAACTCGAGAATCGTTTTATAAAACTCGAGAATCGTTTTATAAAGCTCGAAGAATCGTTTTATAAAACTCAAGAATCGTTTTATAAAACTCGAGAATCGTTTTATAAAAACTCGAAGAATCGTTTTATAAAACTCGAAGAATCGTTTTATAAAACTCGAAGAACCATTTTACGAAACCGCGAAAAACCGAAACCGCCGTAAAACGCGAATAAGCCTCGTCCCTGCTAGTTCGCCCAACGGCGAACTAAGCCAAGCCTGACTTAGTTCGCCGTTGGGCGAACTAAGCCAAGCCTGACTTAGTTCGCCGTTGGGCGAACTAGCCCCATTCGGCTAGTTCGCCCAACGGCGAACTAGCCTCGTCCCGGTTAGTTCGCCGTTGGGCGGACTAGCCTCGTCCCGACTAGTTCACCCAACGGTGAACTAGCCTCGTCCTGACTAGTTCGCCCAACGGTGAACTAGCCTCGTCCCGGCTAGTTCGCCGTTGGGCGAACTAGAAGCTTCCCGGACAGTTCACCGGCCGGCGAGCTGGACCGGTCCGGCTCGGTTCGTCGTACGTCGAACCTCAATCTCCCGTATCCCGATTCAGTGCTTACATCCTTCGACACGGTCGTGTTCCAAACCACGGTCAAAATGTATCCCGTTTCGTTTCGATCCGACCTATCATTCGAGTTTTACGATAAAAACCGTAAAACTTTGTTTTCTCGGAAAGAACTCGAGGAAATCGTATAAAACGGCAACGGTTAAACGAAACTCCGAACATTGCCTAAACTATACGTTTATTCGAGATTTTTCGTTAAAATCATAAAAAACGCGTTTTTAAATAAAACGTCGAGAAAATCGTAAAAAATGGCAATGATTAACCGGGAAACGTACGTAGCTAAACTTTATGATTAACTCGGGGAATTTACTAAAAACGGCATTGGATCAGGAAACGATCTCGTATAAAGTCGTTAAACGGATTTATTGTAAAACGGTTCGAAAGGTCTTAAAACGCGACAAAAGCCTATCTCGCGACCTTAACGAAATCTAACCCGAAGATACGATAATGTTTTGATGGTTTACTCGCAAAAGCAAGGTACATGTCAAGTTTAAAGATAAATGGCAAGTTTGTAGATAAATAGAAGATTTCCGCGGAAGAAAAGGAAAGATCAAGAAAAATGGAAGATTCCCGATAAACTCGAATTCGGGCGAAATGGAAAGACTAAAACCGCCTAGGAGGGAGTATATAAGCAAGAGGCATAGGGCAGAAGCAGGGACACAATTTTCAGAGCTTTCACCACCAAATTTAGCATTTAGGAATATTTCTGTTTTCTGTTAGCGAGTTGCGTCTCAACTAGGGTTTTCGGTCTTAGACTTCTAGAGTTAAGGGTTTCGCCGATGGCTCACGCAGCTAAGGCCACTCTCGTTGTAGCAGTTCTTACACCGATTCGGAATAAAAACCTTCTTGCTCGCAATTTTCGTTTATTCATACTTTAATTTTTAGTTCATCGTTTTTCTTAATTTTCGTTGTGCGGTTCTGCAGATAGTCGGGTCCTCTGGAAATTTAGGGTTTACTCGAAGTTTCCTTATTTACGACTTATTGACCGTAGGTGAATTTCGGTTCCCACACCGCTTATGGTGTATGTTCTTCCTTGTGGATTCAACATTTTAATAGAGTCAACAAGAACTTCATATGCAGTCCGCCCCTATGAATACATCATCATGGTTCATCGTCAAATACTCTTTTTGCACTTTCAAACGGTATCCTAGAATTATGATGCAAAGCATAAAGTCCCATGGCTTGAAGAAGTAACAACCCTAACCATTTACGCTTTTCAAAACTCCAGGCCGGACATACCTCTAATGCTGCCCTCAGTTCATCTAACTTGGGTCCCACCCCAAGCGTTAGATTCAACTCTTCCCAAAACGCTTTGTATTGGTCATGTTCAAAAATTTCTGTTGGCACTGGATATGTGTTTAACCCAAGGATCTCACCAAATTCGAGTAAGCTAAACCTGATAGGTTCATCACCAACTAGACTCCAAATCTCCTTCATGTATACTCGAAGCTGTCGACATAAAAGATAATGGACAGTCCTACCAGACCACACGCTTTTGCATTCAGCTAGCTTCACAATAATTCCACGAGGACCCTGCCTCATGTGATCCTACACATCCCGTCCTATTGCTTCTCTGACGTCAGGAAATCTCCCATCTGCAAATTGTGATTAATCTCTTTATTTTCTAGATTAGAATCCCCTTCAGCGTAAAGTCGTGGAGGATAATCCCGTGCTTGATCTTCAGAAATAGCCATCTGATCCTAAAATACATATAGATAAATCAGCCGCAATAGTAACAAAACTCAGCCACAACATAATAAATAACCCAGCCACCATATAAGGCAGTTGTAATAGAAACAAAACTCAGCCGAAACATAATCAATACCTCAGTCAAAACATAATCAATAACTCAGCCAAATCATAAATAATAAATAACTCAGCCACAACATAATATATAACTCAACCACAATAATCAATAACTCAGCCAAAACATAATCAATAACTTAGTCAGATCATAATCAATAATTCAACCACTTCATAAATCAAACTCAACTCAGCCACACTATACAATAACTCAGTTACAATGTAATCTATAACTCAGACACGTCGTAAATCAAATTCAGGCACAACATACCAGAAAAGATGAGAAGATGATGTCGTAGATACGATTACGTCGAAACTTTTACGGAGAAGAGGATGTCGACGAAGATGATATCGGAGACGGTTATGGTTTAACGAGGTCGACGGAGATGATTTATGATATCAGAAAAACAGTTCGAAACGAGAGTATTAGTCGTGACGAAGATGATTTCGTGATTTCGTAATCCGTTAAACGAAAGTTGTGACGGAGAAGTTGTGAAATTAAGACTTTTTTTTTGTTCACCGGAGATATGAGACTGTTGATTTTCCAGTGTAACTGTTGATGACACAAATTAGTTAGTGACGTGGATTGTCAAAATTATGATGTGGATTTAATAATTAAAATTTGCATCAATAGTAACAAAATTAAACAAGGGTGTTTATTGTAATTTACTAGGAGTCTAAAAATATTCTAGTAATTTTTACAAAATGTATACTATTCTTGTCATATACAAACTTTTGTATATCATTCTAGTAATTTTCTCTATATTAAAGCCCCAACAACTTGCACGCAATCAGAGCCTTAGGTTGAGAATGGCGACATGTAATTCACGGTATTCATTGCGGAATTGCGAAAACCGCTTATCATTTAGCATTTACAATTTTTTATAGGGAAGTGCGGTTTTTAGAAAATTAAATAAGAAAACCGCAGGTACAGTATTTATGTTGTAAAGTAGTGATAATACTACAAAACCGCAACACTTCTAATATGTAGCGTTTTTTTTTCAAATAACGCACTTCAATTCCATGAAAATTGTATTTTAATAGAAACACATATACTTTTACTCTGCGGTAACTTCATTTCATCAAGGCTTCATATTTAAGAAA
>CAKOAT010320710.1:225974-236303 GCA_932364175.1 Eruca vesicaria subsp. sativa
ATACATATATATCAGACTTTAATTATATTTAATGGATTAAACCCATAAAATACTAAATGTAGGTTTTGTTTTAAAAAAAAGAGAGTAAAGCTACAGTATTTTAATTTCAATGATATAAAATTGTAAAATACTAAATGTAGGTACTCCAAATAACAATTCTTCATTATTATTTTATTTTATAAAAATGTATAGATATATAAACATTATCTCCTATTCCTCAAAACCAACCATTACCATTTATACCAAATCAAAGTTCTGTCCAAATATAATTTGTCTTTTTACAGAGTAACAATTATAAATTTAGTTATACACACATTTAACTTAGTTTCTTTTCACATTATACATTCGAAAGAAAACAATTTGGTATTAGTATAAATTTAGCTTGTTTTTGTTGGGATTAAGACTGTGTATTTTGAAACTTGTTTTTGTATCATATGTTTGTGCGCAAAACATGCTAACTAATTAGGGAAGTTATATTTAATTGGTTGTGTATTATAGAATATCTTGCTAATCAATCATCTATATTTTTAATTTTCCTTGCTTTGTCTTTCGGAATAAGGTATTTGGATACTTGAGAATATTCTATAAATAATACGCAAAAGAAATCTACGTTAGAGGATAAGAAAGGTAAATTAGTTATGGTTCTGCCATTTTTTTATTTTTTTTATTTAAAAATATTTATATGCTTGATTGGATAAGGAATGTGAAAATATTATCCTACCAAACAAGTAGGATTCATAAGTAGATTTTGGCAACTAAATATTTAAATATATTAGGTGCCATTAATTCAAACTTGGTGAGTAATTCACGTGTGAAACAAATTTATTTACGATTTTGGTCTTTTTTTAAGATTTGATCATCAATAATATATAATAATAAAACTTTGATATAATCCATTGATAATATCAGTAAGAAAGTAGGATTCATAAGTAGATTTTGTCAAGTATTAAATTAATATATTTGGTGCCATTAATTAAAACTTGGTGAGTAATTCACGTGGTATACTGAAACAAATTTATACTTATTTTATTAGTTTAGGTTGGCATGTGATTAGATCGAAAGCATTGGCTAAGTTTGGTTAGAAATAGGTAATTTCGTCTGTAACAATAGCCATAGTAGTCTTTTTTTTTGTTTTGTTAGGTGTAGAGAAATGTTAGGATGATAGAAGAGTATTTATTGGTAAGAGGTGAAGGGTGGTTTATATTGGTGCTAACTTTTAGGTATAATGAGGATGGAAAGGTATATTCTGATTCCCAAATATGATCAGATCGTTAGTATAGATGAAACCATGTTTCAAAATACATTTATTTTTTATATATATTAAAACTCCTATCCAAGTTTCCAAACACATCTATTTTTTATAATTCCTATCCAAGCTACCAAACAAACCCAATTTGTACTTCAGTTTTAATAAGATAGATATCCCTTTCTCTATTTTTTTAAAAAAATAGAGAATTTAATTAATTATACAAATACATTCAATATGTCACTAAAGAACATAATGATCTTGAAACTACAATATATACTGTTTAGATTTGATTTTTTTGTTTATTTTTATTTGGTATACTGTTTATTTAGTTTGTTAGGTAATATATCTATTTTAGTTTTAAATTTTATAAACATATTTAGATGATTATTTAAATTATTTTTGGTATTAAATTAAATGTATTCATTTTTTTCTCAAAAGTTCAAAAAGCTCTATATCACTTTTAGGATCAGACTTTAAAAATATAAACCCAAAATTTATGCAGATCAGACCGGAACGAGTTTAAATATCAATAAATTTTGTGGATTTTGAATCAGACCCGACTGAGCCAGGTGATTTACACCCATATTTAAACCATTGTTTATAAAACTGGACATGATCAATAAATTAAACCATGACTCATTTCTCTATTCGATTATAAGTTGTATTAATAACATCATTTAAATCAAACCGGAAAATGGTGGAACAATTCGGGCAAAATGTCCAAAACTAGTGATCTGGTTCACTATAAAAAACTAATAGATACAAACTCCTAAAATATACATTATATACTAAATCTTTTAGATATATACTAAAACCATTAGTTATAGTTATTTAAGTAAAATATTAAAATCATACAGTTTTTTATTTGTATTTTTTTCAAAAGAATTTTAGTAATTATATTAACAAGAATAAATCTATATTATATTTTTTATTTCAAATTAAATTTAATATTATAAAGATATTGTGATATTATTATTAAACAAAAAATAATAATTTCTAATCATATTAATTATATATCTATTTTGCATTATTTTCCTATCAAAAGCTCACTATATTTTTTCTTATGAAAACCGCTTTACTTTCTTATCAAAACCGCACTAGTTTTTCTATCAAATCCACACTTGTCCCGCAAACCGCATGAACCGCAGTTGGACCGTACCGTATATTAATTTCGCACCGCTTATATTATCAAAACCGCAGTCACCATTCGAAGCCTTAATATACTAGTCCTTAAACTTCAATGGACCACCCTCATCCTATACATTTATTTACGAGATATTTACATGGTACTTATCATAATATAGTTAATAATTTAAGAGGAATTTTCACCCACTATCTTATACATGAATCTCTACCATGTTTTTTTCTTAAAACCACTAAGATGAATAACATAAGTTGCATGAAGTGAAATGTGAATTTTGAGACTTTTTTTTACTGAAATATCCCTACGAATAAAACTGCAACCTACTCAAAATTTGACAAAATTTATTTTTCAATTGGAAAACATATCTTGTGTATGATATGTGTTATCAGAATATTGTCATACATGTGTTGTAAAGAATTATATATTGAGTTTATCGCATTATCTGTGGGTTGGGCTTGACTTTGGCAAATGTTCAAAAGCCCATCTCCTATTGGTCTTCTGGTTTGGGCCGAGAACAACTTAAGCCCAAATGAATGAAGCTGTGTCGTTTTGCTGTAACGGCCATAACGGCCTTATCTTCTTCTCCAATATATTCTGAGAAGCGTGAAGAAGTTAAAGAACAGAGAAGCAATTCACAGAGAGAGAGAATCGAAGAGAAAGAGTTCTACCTGGGTGATTGATCGGAGATCGAAGTCGGAGAATCTCCGGAGTCGTCGCCACAACAGGATCCGATTATCTGAAGTATATTTCGGAGGTAACAAACAGATCGTCTTCTCTGGTGTGTTAAGGTCGAGTCTTGTATTGTTGTTACCAGAACTTTATACCGATTCTAGTGAAGCTGCTTGAGAGTTTTGATCTCTCCCCGGACAGTAGGAAACGAAGTCCGGGTTAACAAATCTTGTGTGATTAGTTTCTTGATTACGCGATCTGATAAATCATCAAACAAACCAGTTAGTAGTTGAATCTGAATCAAATATAATCAAGTATTCAGCAATTATAATCAACAATTGGTATCAGAGCTTTTGGTTTGGTGCTTGATTAGTTTGGTTGAGGTTGAATAAGGAAGGATGACTTTGTTCACGGAGCTGGATCCTACTCGAGGTCGGTTCGAGATGGATAAGTTTGATGGGAAAGGTGATTTTGGAATGTGGAAGTATAAACTTTTGGGACAGCTTGAGATCCAAGGGTTAGCGTCAGCACTTGATGAGAACGCTACTCTTTACAAGGACCCAGGCAAGCTTGAAGAAGGCTTAGATCCAGTCTTGGATCCAGTTAAGGTAGCTAAAGATACTAGAGTGAAGAGTCTCATTGGAACATGTCTCAGTGATATGATATTGAGGAAGGTTATGCATGAGCGTACAGCTCTTGATATGTGGAAAGCTCTTGAACGAGATTATCAGACCAAGTCTCTACCTAACAGGATATATCTGAAGCAGCAATTTGCCAGCTTCAAAATGGAGGAAAGCAAAAGCATTGAAGAGAATATGGATGCTTTTCTTAAGCTAGTAGGAGATCTTGCTAGTCTGAATATAAATGTTAGTGATGAAGACCAAGCAATACAGCTTCTAACGAGTCTTCCATCACAGTATGAAGCCCTTGTGCATACGTTGAAGTATGGTACTGGAAAGGATACTCTTACGGTTGGAGAAGTAACTGCCTCAGCTTATTCTAAAGAAATCGAGTTAAGGCAGAGAGGTATCTTGAGCAAGGGAAAGACAAGTTCATAAGGTCTATATGTTGAGTCAAGAAGAAGATCTACTAAGAAGGGAGACATGAATAACAATCGTTCGTCCAAAGGCAGATCTAAGTCTAGAGATTACAGGTCTAAATCTAAACCGAAGTCTAACAAAGAGCAGAAGACTGGGTGTTTTATATGTGGCAAAGATGGTCACTGGAAACGTGAATGTCCACAGCGTTACAATAAGCAACAAGGATCCAGTGACTCAGCTAACAATGTGTCTGAGCCCAAACAGCCTCTGGTACTTACTGTAAGTATTCAGGATTCTAAAAGCAAGTGGGTGTTAGACTCAGGTTGCTCATTTCACATGACTCCACAAAAGGAAGTTTTGTTCGACTTTAAAGAAATTGAAGGTGGAAAGGTCCTAATGGCGAACAACACTCACTGTGAAGTCAAGGGCATTGGAAAGGTCAAGATCTCTAATTCAGATGGAAGGGAAGTTATTCTTACGGATGTTCGATATATGCCAAAGATAAGTAGAAACCTAATTTCTTATGGTATGCTTGAGAAAGCTGGATGCACCTATAAAGGTGAAGACTATATGGTTGTTTTCTACAAGAACGGTGAGAAGGTTATTTCTGGAAGGTATCAAGATGGTTTATATTTCCTGATAGGAGATGTGTCCAGAGCCGAAACCAACATCGGAAGAGTTGAACCAAATACAACAGATTTGTGGCACTCAATGCTTGGACACATGAGCCTAGCAAATATGAATGTACTAGTCAAGAAAGGTTACTTAAAGATCAAAGAGGTGGAAGATTTGAAGTTCTGCGAGAGTTGTGTCTTGGGAAAGTCTCATAAACAAAGTTTCCAAAAGGCGAAGCATACAACTAAAGGGATTCTTGACTATGTTCATTCCGATTTGTGGGGTTCTCCTTCAACTCCTGAAAGTCTTGGTGGGTGCAGGTATTTTGTGAGTTTCATTGATGATTACTCTAAGAAGGTTTGGGTCTATTTTCTGAACACTAAGGATGAAGCTTTTGAAAAGTTCAAAGAATGGAAAATGGAGGTGGAGAATCAAACCGGAAAGAAACTCAAGTGTCTCAGAACTGACAATGGTTTAGAGTTCTGCAATCACAAGTTCGATCAACTTTGCAAGGATACATGAGTTAAACGTCACCGCACCTGCACCTATACACCGCAGCAGAATGGTGTTTTAGAAAGGATGAACCGGACTATTATGGATAAGGTGAGGAGTATGTTAGCTGAGACAGGTCTGGGATAAGAATTTTGGGCAGAGTCTACAGCAGTGTATCTAATCAACCGAACTCCAGGCTCAAGTATTGAATTTGAGCTACCAGAAGAACGGTGGTCAGGAGGTAAGGTTGATTTGTCTCATCTAAGGAGATTTGGCTGTTCTGCGTATGTTCATAAGGTTCAGGAGAAGACAAGTCCTAGGGCAGTTAAGGGTGTATTTCTTGGTTATCCATTTGGGATAAAAGGGTACAGAGTTTGGTTTCAGGAAGACAGAAGGTGTATCACCAGTCGAAATGTTGTTTTTCATGAACAAGAGCTGTTTAAGGATACAGAAGGAAAGAGCTCTCATGACAATAACGTTCAAGGGACTATATCAGAATCTAAGAAGGAAGGAAAGCGTGTTAGTTTCAGTAATGATTTGATCCAGGGACCGTCATCAAGAATTGTTGAAGCTGGGGAAACGTCAAATTCTAATGAATCAGATGATGAAAGTTCTCAGGAATCAGGTTCAGAGGAAGGTGATTCAGATTCTGAGCTAGACGGTGGCATAGTGGTGAGTTCTGGAGATACTTCATTGGATAACTATGTTCTAGCCGGAGATCGGGAAAGAAGAAAGAATGTTAAAGCTCCATCCAGCTTTGATGATACTAGTCTAGTTGCATATGCTTTGAGCGCTGCTGATGAGTTGGAGATTGATGAACCAAAGTCTTATGCAGAGGCTATGAAAACTAAAGAAAGGAAGTTCTGGGATAATGCAGCTAAGGAAGACATGGTGTCTCTAGAAAAGAATAGAACATGGGATCTGATTGAGCGACCTAAGGATCAGAAAACAGTCGGGTGCAGATGGATCTTTAAGCTGAAACCGGGCATTCCAGGAGTGGAAGATAAGAGGTTTAAATGGAGAGTTGTAGCTAAGGGGTATTCTCAAAAGGAAGGAATTGACTACAATGAAATTTTCTCACCAGTGGTTAAACATGTCTCCATTCGGATTTTCTTATCACTGGTTGTCTTTCGATTTGGAACTGGAGCAGATGGATGTCAAGACAGCTTTTCTACATGGAGATCTAGAGGAAAGAATTCTTATGGAACAGCCTGAGGGATTTATTAAGAAAGGAAATGAGGATAAGGTGTGTCTACTCAGAAAATGTCTCTACGGGTTAAAACAGTCCCCTAGGCAATGGAATCTAAGGTTTGATGGTTTCATGAAGAAGCAGAGGTTTTTCAGAAGCGAGTTTGATTCTTGTGTTTACATGAAAGACATTAACACTGAGAAGGCAATCTACTTGTTACTATATGTTGATGATATGCTTATCGCATCTGGGAATAAATCTGCAGTCAAAGCTTTGAAGGACAGTTTGAGTGGAGAGTTTGAAATGAAAGATTTGGGTAAAGCTTCAAGAATTCTGGGAATGGATATTACTCGAGACAGGAAGAAGGGAATTCTGATTCTGTCACAAGCTAAGTATCTAGAGAAAGTCCTAAAGACATTTGGCATGTTCGAAGCTAGATCAGTTGTGACCCCTACGGCTTCTCATTTCAAGTTAAAGAGTTTACATCCTAAGGAAAGAGCTACAAAATATGAATACATGAAGGATGTTCCGTATGCAAGTGTTGTTGGGAGTTTGATGTATGCTATGGTTGGGTCAAGGCCTGATTTGGGAGTTGCAGTTGGGTTGATCAGTCGGTTTATGTCTCATCCTAGCAGGGATCATTGGGAAGCAGTTAAATGGGTTCTAAGATACGTAGCAGGGGCATACAATCAGTGCTTGACATTCAAGAAGTCTACAGAGTTTAGTGTGGAAGGATTCTCAGATTCAGATTATGCTACGGATTTGGATAAACGAAGGTCAGTTTCAGGTGTTGTGTTCAAGGTTGGGGGTAATACTGTATCCTGGAAGTCAGGACTACAGTTGTTGGGGTCAAAATAGGTACGACGGAATCAATAGCCAAAATTCTCCGCAAACACATAAACGCAACAGTTTTATAAAACTCGAGAGATCAAAGCTCGAAGGTCGTTTTATAAAACTCGAGAGATCGTTTTATAAAATTCGAGATATCGTTTTATAAAACTCGAAAGGTCGTTTTATAAAACTCGAGAGATCGTTTTATAAAAATCGAAGATCGTTTTATAAAAGCTCGAAGATCGTTTTATAAAACTCGAAGATAGTTTCATAAAACTCGAGGATCGTTTTATAAAACTCGAGAAGCCGTTTTATAAAACTCGAAGATCGTTTTATAAAACTCGAAGATCGTTTTATAAAACTCGAGAAGCCGTTTTATAAAACTCGAAGATAGTTTTATAAAACTCGAGGATCGTTTTATAAAACTCGAGAAGATAGTTTTATAAAACTCGAAGATAGTTTTATAAAACTCGAGGATCGTTTTATAAAACTCGAGAAGCCGTTTTGTAAAACTCGAAGATAGTTTTATAAAACTCGAGGATCGTTTTATAAAACTCGAGAAGATAGTTTTATAAAACTCGAAGATAGTTTTATAAAACTCGAGGATCGTTTTATAAAACTCGAGAAGCCGTTTTATAAAACTCGAATATCGTTTTATAAAACTCGAGAATCATTTTATAAAACTCGAGAAATCGTTTTACAAAACCGCGAAAAACCGAAACCGCCACAGAACGCGAACTAGTCGCAACCAGTTCGCCTGCTGGCGAACTAAGCCAAGCTGGCTTAGTTCGCCAGCAGGCGAACTAGAAGGTTCCGGACTAGTTCGCCTGTTGGCGAACTAAGCCAAGCTGGCTTAGTTCGCCAGCAGGCGAACTAGACGGTCCCGACTAGTTCGCCTGCTGGCGAACTAAGCCAGCTTGGCTTAGTTCGCCAGCAGGCGAACTAGACTCCCTCGACTAGTTCGCCTGCTGGCGAACTAAGCCAGCTCGGCTCAGTTCGCCAACAGGCGAACTAGAGACCTCCCGGAGCCTCGATTTCCCTCATCCCCGATTCGAACTTACGACACGGTCGCTTTCTGAACCACGGCCGAAATGTCTCTCGTTTCGTCTCGATCCGACTTATCGTTCGAGTTTTACGATAAAAACCGTAAAACTTCGTTTTCTCGGAAAGAACTCGAGGAAATCGTATAAAACGGCAACGGTTAAACGAAACACCGAATAATGCCTAAACTATACGATTTATTCGAGATTTCTCGTTGAAATCATAAAAAACGCGCTTTTAATAAAGAACGTCGAGTAAGTCGTAAAAAACGCGATTTTAATAAAAAGTCGAGTAAATCATAAAACTTTGCGATTAACTCGAGAAATTTATTAAAAACGACGTCAGATCAGGAAACGATCCCGTAGAAGTCGGAAAACGGCTTTTATCGCAAAACGGCCCGGAAGGACCTAAAACGCGATAAAACCCACCTCGCGATTTCAACGGAATCAAACCCGCAGATTTGATAACGTTTTNCTAAAACGCGATAAAACCCACCTCGCGATTTCAACGGAATCAAACCCGCAGATTTGATAACGTTTTGACGGTTTACTCGCAGAAAGAAAATAAAAGTCAAGTTTAAACATAAAAGGAAGGTTTGAAGAGAAATAGAAGATTTCCGCAGAAGAAAAGGAAGGATCGAGAAGAATGGAAAATTCCCGATTTAGTCAAATCTAGGCGAAATGGAAAGATCGGATAGCCAGGATGAGGAGTATATAAAGAGGAGGTCTAGGGCAGAAGCAAAGACGAAATTCAGAGCTCTCACCACCAAAACTAGCATTTAGGAATCTTTCTGTTTTTCTGTTAGCGAGCTGCGTCTCAATTAGGGTTTTCTAGTTCTTACGCTTTCGGCATATCTTTTTGTACCAGTTCTACGCAGTTTCGGAATAAAAACCTTATTGCTTTCAATCTCTCTTATTTTCGTTTTAATTCTAAGTGTTTTAGTCATCTTAATCTTTGTTGTGCGGTTCTCGCAGATAGCCGGTTCCTCCGGAAACTTAGGGTTTTCCCGAAGTTTCCTTTTTTACGATTTATTGACAGTAGGGTGAAATAAACTCCCACAGTTTGGCGCTAGAAGGAGGGGGGGTCGGATCTATCTTACACCGTAACCGCAACATGACCAACGAAGAAACGATGACTGGTGACAACCAAACTCGCGATGAACGCGACAACGTTGAAACACCGCTACCAAAAGATGCGCCTGCGGCCAACGCTACAAACGCTAACGCCGAGACCGTCGAAAAGATGCTTTCCGAGTTTAACAAAAAATCGGAAGAGCAGGAAAAGCTCATTGGTTCACTCGCAAAACGGCTCGAAACCCTAACTGCGAGAACCAAAGCAATTCGCCCCCGCGGAACAACCAAAATCCGCGGAAAGAGACTCTATTTCGGTGCTCCTATGGATCGTCCCAGAATCGATCAGGGAAACGTACCGGAAAAGGATTCCGGAAAAGAAAACCCTGACACGACGCTGAACGAATCGGAAAAATCTCCTACTCGCGAACAGGAGACCGAAGGCGACGGCATCGAAAGGGTCAACCTGGAAACGAGCGACCAGGCCGACTCGACAGACGAAGACACCGACGTTCATCCTAGGAGAAGGAAAACTCGCAGTCCTCAACCGGAGTCATCTCCCGAACGTTCCTTTACTGGAGACGAAGGGGAACCCAACTTCGCGCGATACGCAAAAACCGCCGAGGAGCGATCTCCGGTCACTCGCAGCAAACGCCGACAGGGTCGGAAAACTGCTAGCAATCAGACCGAGATTCGCGACCTCCGCGAATACATTACCAAAACAGCCGCAGCGGTAAAAGCGGTGAAATCTCAGATTCACCACGCGACCAGCGCCGCACCCGAGATCGACCGGCTGCTGTACGAATCTCGGAAAACGCCTTTCACGGCCCGCATCACCGAGATCAAACTGCCCGATCCCGGAAAGCTTAAGGTGCCAACTTACGACGGGACGACCGATCCCAAAGCGCACCTGCAAGCGTTCCAGATCACCATGGGACGAGCCAAGCTCAAGGACCACGAAAAAGACGCAGGTTACTGCCGCCTCTTCG
>CAKOAT010320711.1:6666-19572 GCA_932364175.1 Eruca vesicaria subsp. sativa
GCTAGCTGCGAAAGTGGAGATGAAGCAGCAGAATAACTGAAACCATGAGAGGTGGAATTTCTCATCTGAAGTCTTGCGATGGAGAATGCAAAACTTTACTCGTGGAACCATCAAGGAAAAAAGTTCTGCCTTTATTTTTTTTAAGAGTGTGTTTCACTCATTATCATACGGAAACCAAGTGACTTAAGTTCTTGATGATTAAATGCCTCTGCAAAGGCATTGTGGAGGCATCTTAATCCACACGTTTATCGAATACCAAATGTAGAAAGGCTGTTCTATAAACTCTTAATTAAAAGCGTTTTACTTTCTATGTGATTAGAGAAGTAATGAGGTGTTAAAGACAGTGTAGAGAGAGAATAGTTCATGCTTTCAGCAGTGATAAGGCTAACCCATCTTAACTAAAACAGTATCTCTCTATTCTTCATTACATATTTCAATTGCTCTTGAGGCTATGAACTTAATATCGATTGTAGATTGTAGATCCAGTCTTTCAATGATGTACAAATTATGGCATTTCCATAGCTTTGTACATAGTCACTTTGATTAGATGAGATGTGCTAAATTGAACAATGTGAGAACGGTGCTCAAGTATCTGAGGACAATTTCAGCAACTTTTATGT
This sequence comes from Eruca vesicaria subsp. sativa, assembly GCA_932364175.1. NCBI lineage: Eukaryota > Viridiplantae > Streptophyta > Magnoliopsida > Brassicales > Brassicaceae > Eruca > Eruca vesicaria. The sequence continues at coordinate 7,287 of CAKOAT010320711.1, forward strand.
ACCTAGACATCAGCAATCACCAGTCTTCCTGTTAATGAACTCTTAACATTAAATCATAAACTATAATACCAGATATGCCATGAAAAGAATCTGGTGATAACAGAAAACAGTTTGAGTTTCCGCCTCTTAGAGTCATTTGTTAATATACACTGAGACTGGAGGAAGAAGATGCATGAAATATACATATTCCTTAACAATGGAAACTACAATACAAAGAATAGAAAGCATATACAAAGCCTCACTGGAACATTTTTTTTCCAATAGAATAATTTGGACGTCGGACTATTATAAAGTGGCCTTAAGAATACAAATTCATTACTGCATACCCACAGTAATTAAAGAACCATGAGTACTATGGGTCAGAGAACCTACGCCCAACTAACTCAAACTACGTAGCTCCAAACATTTGATTGCACCTGCAAAATGCAGATGCAAATAAAATCAGTTAAGTTGTTTTTCTTTTCTTTTTTTGTAACTGAAGTTAAGTTGATTTTATATCATAACAAACAGGGAGAGCTCTAAATTAGAGACATCGTGTTGCTAACGGTATATTTAAATCAAGTACAAAGTTTGCGATTGAATTTTTTTTTTTTTTTTTTTTTTTTTTGTAACTATTTTGCGATTGAGTTTCACGACAACTTTAAGAGTTAAAACATTGTAGAACATTAAAGAAAACAAGAAAAACCAGCTAGACAGGTTCGCTAACTTTCCAATCGAGACTACATTTTACCATGTTACATATCTGCTCGAGAAGCATCACCATTGGAAGAAAATTTATATAGATAATTGATTCTTCTCTTCCCGTATAACACATCATCATAAAATACTTTCTATACACATTAACAAAAAAAATATTATGAGACAATAGAATTAGATATCCAGATATTAGCAAAAATAATAGAGTTAAATACAAAATAAGCCGTTAAAAAGAAATTAAATAATAAATTATTTACAACATAATTTATTAACTCCCAACAGAGCCGTGACTACTAACACAGATTTAAAACATTGGCATAGGGCATGTTTTTATGAACTTTTACGTAGGGCATTTTTTTCAATTTGATCTAGTGGTAAAAATACTTTCTTGAAAAGTTGTAACCACTCGAACAATAGATTTCTGTTAATATTCTGAGAAACTTTTTATATAACTTTAAATTTAAAATTAGTTAGTTGCATTTCTGTATTTTTCAAAAATATATACTTTTTGCTGTTAATTTCTACTTTTTATATAGTTTAACAAGTATAATTTCTAAAATAAATAATTAAAATTATTGTAAGAAAGTATAAAGAGTAAAATTACGTTTATAGTAAATTAAACATTTAAAATAAATATATACTATTATTTATTTATTTGCCTGCCCGTATGACGTGTTTACCCTAGTTATAAATAAACAAGAATTATTGTTTTGACTTATGTGCTCACACCAAATTATTTATTTATAAGTAGAAGGTACTTATTTCTTAGTTTTATTTTTATATTATTATTGTATTATTCCATAATATGTAAAAACAAAAATAAGTAATAGCACATAAAAAAGTTTATATATACAATCTCATCCCGCACAAAGTGCAGATATTGATCTAGTTATTCTTATAGTTTCAAAATAGTGGTAAATTAGGAAAAAAAAAAACATTTCAAGTGAAATATATAAGTCCTGTTCGTTTGGTTGCCGCGAGTCCTGCGACTGCGGCTATGTTTTCTGTGAATTCTTGTTCGTTTCATTGACGTGGAGGACCTGCGACCGCGACTGCGTCTGGACGCGACATCTGCGTCTGACGCAGATTAAAACCAACGTTTCTCGGGTAATTTCTGCATCTATTTAACCTAATTACAATTTTACCCTTAATCTAATTCATTATTCACTAAGATATCTAACTTTATTAGCCGTAGACGCAGATCTCTTCTCCATTTGACACAGCATTCTTTTCCATTTGACGCAAGCAGACTTCGAATCTCTCTCTGGATCTCCTATGCATCTCCAGCTATCTCTCTCTCGGTCCGACGCATCTCCAGCTCTCTCTCGGACATCGGTCCGACTCCTCCGACGTATCTCTCTCTCTTAATCTCTAGATCTCTGCGGTAACCCAGAGATCTCTCTCTCTTCTTTGCCGCAGCTCGAGCTGTCTCTTCTCCGACCCAGAGCTGTCTCTTCTCCGACCCAGAGCTGTCTCTTCTCCATTGAAAACCCATCTCCAAGCTCTCTCTCTCTCTTTGAGGTAACTGTCTCTGGGTTCATCAAAAAAGACAACTTACTGTTTGTTATATGTGTTTCTTTGATTTGGATGCATAGCGTAGTTTTGAGGGTTTGATTCAGTTCATGAATGTGTATATTTTGCTAAGTATCTCCCCTGTTTTTTGTTAGCCTGCTCTGTCTTTGTGTGTTTTTGAACTTCAACTAGTGTTTGATCTCAGCTCAATTGAACAAAAGGTTGTAGTTTTCATACTTTTTGAACTTTCACTAGTGTTTGATAATTTGTGTATGTATCTGTGTATTGAGTCTTTGTCGAAGTGCTTAGAAGTTTCACTGCTAATATGCCTCGTATTGTATAAATAAAGAGTAAAATAGTAAAGACAACACAAGCAGATAGAGTTAAATGGTTCTTTGTTTGGTTAAAAGGTTCTGTGTATTGGTGTTATGTGTACGTATAGTGTTTGTGTACGTATGTTGATGATTCATTTATATAAGAGATAAAACATACATATTACACATGTGTATCAAGCTCTATTGTCTCAAGCTCTTGAGGTTATTCTTTCTGTGTTTTTTGCAGGCTCCTCATCTCGAGCTCTCTTCTCCCAAGCTCTCACTCTTCTCCAACGACGAGGATTACGGTGAGAGATTCTACTTGGTTTCATTGCTTTGTAGTAGCTATTTTCTTAGCTTTTATGTTCACTTTAATAAGTGCTTATAGAGCTTTACTTGATGAATTTTTTTTTGCAGGTATCAAACTCTCTTATCTCAAGCTCAACCGTTATTAGATTCTTGAAGATGTTAGATTCCTGAATTATTCCATCTTCAGCACTTCTTTTCTTGAATTTCTTTTTTTTTTAGTGTTGGAACGTTAACTATGTTCTTATGCTTAGTTTGAAGATCTATCATTGTGCCAGAACATGTTTATTTTGTCATTGTGGTCTTATAGATTATGATTTTGTGTATGAATGACTGGAAAAGGGAGGCTTTATAACATTACTGGGTTCAAGACATGAAAAATGCTTTGCTTTGCTTGCTAGCTAGCTCTAATCTGAGTAATCCTCTTCTTCTTCATTTCTTGTGTGTGCGCGTGTTTGCAGTAAAGCGCGTGTTTGCAGTAAAGCGGAGTATGTGATTTACAAACTGAAGGAGATGGAGAAAATAACGGATAAAGATATAACACCCATCTCCAAACAGTTTGACAAAATCGACCGATGCAGCAATGGAAAGATTAATCTTGTTGATCTCTTGGATAGTAGCAATGGAGATTGATCATCATTGATATTAGGAGTTTTCAAGGCTCCTAAGACAAATGATGTAGTATAAAAGATTGTCGAACCAGTTCTGAGAGATTTAAAAGCACCGAGAACGCAAGTACTAGCTTAATCTAAGTGCGATCATGTGGTTGATTGGTTTTGAATTACAACTAGTATTGAAATGGAGTAAAGAATGCAATGACTGAATAAACTTTAACAATTAAGAGACGGGAGAATCCATGGGTATAGGGAATTTGACCTTGGATGATCAGTTTTCGAACTAAGAGTGGCAAGTGATCAATTAAACTATCTACCTTAGGCCTAGACACAATTCTAAACAAGCTCTATGTCTAGATGAATGTTCATTTGCAAACACAATTCAAACATCAAACTTCTTTGGTTGANTCTAAACTAAACACTCTAATTCTAGACTAATCATCCTTAGTCTCCCTAACCCATGAATTCAAGGGTGATTTACTCACTACACATCATGATTACTCTTAAACCCATTTTAGATTCAAGTTTAATCATGTAGATGATGAAATAGACAAGTAAAAACAATGAATAACGAAATCAATGATCTTAAAAGATGAACTTTCCAAAAGGTTTTCAAGTATTTTCTTCAAGAACAAAGATAGATCTCCAATGGTGGCTTACAGAATAACTTAAACTTAGGTTTTTCCAACTCAGAATATAAAAAAACGAAATTGCAAAAAGGTCCCTAAAACTGAAGTTTTTCGTCACACAGAATACTCGCAGCGGGGTCACTACACCGCTGCACGACCCCGCTCCAGAGCTCACAGCGGGGTCATGACCCCGCTGCCAAGACCCATTGTGAGCTCTCTTTTCTTCTTCAAAAGACAAGCGACCCCCTTGCGTCCGCTGCCAAACCTCCGCTGTGCTCTGGAGCGACCCTCCGGACCCGCTGCACGACCCCGCTCCGGCTGGTTTTGCATGCAGCGACCTCTTGACTCCGCTGTGGTTGCTCAGGCTCGCCAAATGACACCTTTGCACCTTCTTTTGGCATGTAATCGACCCCAAACACCTCCAGAAACTCGATAGCATGTTCCATGACCTGATAAAGACAAATGTATGCAATATGCAACCTAAAGGTGCCTCAATCTAATCTATATGCTCAACATAAATAAGAATTTCAAGGTTAAAACTAAGTAAATATGCAACATATCAATCATGCAACTTTTTTTTGTTTTAGCTTAGTTTACAGTAGATGTAAATTACAAACCTGATGATGATGATTGATGAGTAGTGCGGTCTCTGGTTCACTTAAACTTGATTTGGACATATCTTAATTATATTGGTAATTGGTCTAAGCCTTGGGAGCCAGGATTCACTCATTCAAATGTATATGAATCTGAATACTTAATGGTCTGATCGAACTTTCTTGGTTTGATACATATAACACTTCCATGCTTCTCTTCCATCTGCTAGCTATTCAAAGAGAGGCTACAACCTCTTGACCGCCTATCTGATGTAATACATACTTAAGCATGGGATGCAAAAATTGGAATAATGAAATACGTTTCTACAATACTTTGCAGAAACTGGAACCAAAATAAATACGTTTTTTGCAGTTATAATTTATAACGGATGAACTTGATGTATTATTTAGCTTTTGTATTGTGTTAAATACTTTGATATATTATTTGTGGTTTAAGACTGTGGTTTAAAACTTTGTTTTATTAATAATATTTTATGATAAAAAATGTTGTTAAATTAGTATATTTGTCTAAAAACTTATTACCAATTAAATAAAATATTTTGATGGTTGTAAAATATATTTAAACAGCATTTTCTTTAATTAAAATAAAATTTGAAAAATTTAAACTACACTTTGTTTATTTAAAATAAAATTTTTACAAATTTTTAAAATTAAAATATGAATTAAATGAAAATAAAACTTCATGCGTCTGTGTCTGCCAAACGAACATCATAAATCATCTTCCTACGTCTGCGTCATGCGTCTGCGTCAGTATCTTGCCTCTATTAAACGAACAAAACTCTGCAGCTGCGTCTGTGGCTGCGGCTGCGTCTGCGGCTGCGAAACGAATAACAAACAAATGAACAAACATAGCTGCAGCCACAGACTCAGCCGCAGACTCAGCCTCAGCCGCAGAAATTAGTCACAAATTAGTTATTGATTAATCTGTTTTGCTACTTTCTTATTTCGTCGCAAAAGAGTTATAACTTCATATGTTTGGTCGTAAATTTGCAACTAACTTGGGACACAATTCGCGTAATAGCGCTGGAGTTGCAAATTAGTTAGAATTTGGTCCCGAATTTTTGTAACTACTGTTGTAATTGCAAAATGTTTTCTACTAGTGTTTGTTTTCCACCTATTAGGAGTTGTGTACGAATAAGGACCCAACTCATAGTTTCCATTATGTTTTTAGGATATTTTCTTATTTGTGTAAGGCATATGTCGGTGAGTTTGTGTATATAAACCATGTAAAAGCTTGACCAAAATAAGAGAGAAGTATTCAGTTTATCAAGTTAACGTTTAAGTTACATGGTATCAGAGCAGATCTCTTTATGAGACCTAAGATCCGTTTTGTCGTGAACTTTGAAGATCGAAGTTCCTTGAAGTGTCTAGTTGCTGATTCTTTGTGAGAATTGGCAACCATGGTTAAAGTAGATGAATCTTCGGCGTCCAAGACAGGGATGATGGAGACTAGAGGTGTTCAAAGTGCAACACCATACTCATTACATGCTTCAGATAATCCGGGAGCAATGATTACGTCTGTGACGTTAACAAGAAAAAACTATACTGAATGGGCAAGCGAGATGACTAACGCCCTACGAGTGAAGCGGAAGCTCGGCTTCATCAATGGATCAATCCCTAAACATCGTGCAGATGATTCAAACTTGGAACTTTGGCTATTGGTAAATTCCATGATTGTGGGGTGGATTCGTACATCAATAGAACCACGAGTACGATCTACAGTCATGTTTGTGCAAGATTCTCATAAGCTTTGGGAAAACCTGCGCAAACGATTTTCTGTGGGAAACAAGGTTCGTGTGCATCACCTTAAGGAGCAGCTTGCGTCATGTCGTCAAGATGGACAACCTGTGATTGAATTCTTCGGAAAATTGTCTAAGCTATGGGAAGAGCTCGACATGTATTCACCTCTCCCAAGCTGTACGTGCTCTGCTGCAGCTGAGATTGAGAAAGCTAGATAAGCAGAGAAGATGCATCAGATTGTAATGGGTTTGGATGAGACATGATTTGGTGGTATTTGTCAGACAATTATATCGTCTGATGTTGATCTGGATATTGGGGAAATCTATGCAAAGATAGTTAGAGAAGAACAACGTTTGAACTCGGCCAAAGATCGAGAATATCAACAGAATGCATTAGGTTTTGTGGCAAAAACAGAACCAGTTCAAACTGATTCACGCTCGAACGGTAACAGAAGGGATCGTGTGCCGCAATGTTCACATTGTGGACGAAAAGGACATGAGAAGTCGAACTGCTGGCAGGTTATTGGGTATCCTGATTGGTGGGAAGAAAGACCACCACCTCGAGGAAGTGACAATGGAAACAGAGGAGGATTCAGAGGAGGAAGAGGCCGTGGTTCATTAAGTACTGATCGATCACGAAGTGTGGGAAGCAGAGCAAATTTAGCACACACTACTTCCTCAAATTCATCTTCGTTTCCAGAGTTCAGTGAAGACAAATGGAAAGAACTCTCGCAGATGCTAACAGAGAGAACACGATCTTCATCTGATCGACTTTTCGGTAAGAGCTTACATGGTGATTTAATATTAGACACGGGAGCATCTCATCATATGACTGGAGATCTCACGTTACTGATTGATACTTTGAGCATTGCGCCATGCCCTGTTGGATTTGCAGATGGAAACAAGACCTATGCAACTCGCATTGGAGTGTTTCCATTGACTGGTCAAATTAAACTTGAGAATGTTTTATTTGTGCCGAATCTCAACTGCTCTCTGATCTCAGTCTCTAAATTGTTGAAACAGACAAATTGTTATGCCCTACTGACTGATACATTGTGTTTCTTACAGAACCGTTTCACGAGGACTCTGATTGGAGCCGGTAAAGAGCGAGATGGGGTATACTACTTTCAGGAAGTCATGGCTGCACGTGTGCACAGTGTAACTCCTTCAGTTGATAGCTTAGCGGAGCAGTTACTTTGGCACCAACGGCTAGGGCATCCATCGTTTTCAGTACTATCTACCTTACCTATGTTTTCTAAGAATAAATTCGCAGCCTCTAGTCCTTGTGACACTTGTTTTAGAGCAAAGCAGACTCGAGAAGTTTTCTATGATAGTTTAAATAAAACAAATGAATGTTTTTCCATGATTCATTGCGATGTATGGGGTCCTTATCGTACTCGTTCTTCTTCTGGAGCTGTCTATTTTCTGACTATAGTAGATGATTTTTCCAGAGCAGTATGGACTTATCTTCTACTTGAAAAATCTGAAGTGAAAACAGTCTTACAAAATTTCTGCGCCATGACAGAAAAACAGTTCGGGAAAACAGTGAAACTAGTTCGGTCTGATAATGGAACAGAATTCACTTGTCTTGCTTGATATTTTCGTGAAAAATGAGTCTTACATCAGACATCGTGTGTGGGAACGCCTCAACAAAATGGACGCGTAGAAAGAAAACACAGGCATATTTTGAATGTCTCTCGAGCACTCTTGTTTCAAGCTAAGTTGCCAGTCAAGTTTTGGGGTGAGGCAGTCATAACTGCTGCTCACTTAATTAATCGAACACCAACACAGGTTCTGCAAGGACGTAGCCCATACGAAGTGCTTTAAACCTCAGTATGATCAGCTCACAGTGTTCGGAAGTCTTTGTTACACACATATCCGCTCGCGCAACAAAGACAAGTTTGGTCATCGTAGTCGTCGGTGTATTTTTCTTGGTTATCCTTTTGGTCAAAAAGAATGGAAAGTCTATGACTTAGACAAGAAAGAGATATTAAAAGTAACAAAAAGCAAAAGATATAAATAAGAAAATCCAAGCCTAAAGCCCCCCTGGAAAGGGTGCCCGAGGGATTCCTCCAGCATAGCTTCCTCCTCCTCCTAAGGACGCAGTCGACGGTATTCCCCTACAAGACCCCAACAGCTGGTACGTCCCTCCGACCATTCCTTCATAAGCTCCCAGCAGGCAAACGTCCTAGTTCGCTGCACCGCTACAGCATGGTGAGATACTACATCCCAGAGTTGAGCGCAAAGGAAAAGAACTTCCTCATATGGGGTAACATGACGCCTCATCGAGTTGACATCGCCAGAGCACCTCGGGGTAGGAAAACAAGAGAAGAAGGCAGTCGGAGGACCTGCAGGAGCTGCTCGTGGCATGGGCATGGTAAAAGGCTGTCTCCTTCCGTTCTGGCCCTAAGGTAATCATCGTATATCGACTGAACAGAAGCTTTAGGAACCTCACCTAAAACCAAAACACGACTGAGTAAAAGACATGAACCGCAAGAAGTCGATAAAGCTAGGGGATCTCTTATCCCAGACGCGACTATGACGCAAAGCGGCCGGGCTCACTAAAAAAGAGATCCATCAAAATCACTTCGGGATGCTCAGGGCCAGCTTCGCCGAAACCTCACCAGAAAAATCCACCTCGCCACCTCTACAAAATCAGACAACATAATGAGGAAGTGACGAAAGAAAGTCACTCAAAAAGCTACCAGGATCTGACTGACGAGTCAACAAGCAGCGAAGGGCACTCTATCGGATTTAGGGTTGCGACTCCTCTCCTAGACCTAATTCTACTTACCACCGAAGACATGCCTAAGGAACGGTTGGGAGGTCTCGATACTGCTAAACGGAAAGAGAGAAGGGAAAAGATCGCTACCTGTTCCGAGAATGAAGCAATTGTCAGAAATGAGAGATCACCAAAGGAATCGCCAAAGAAGGGAAGAAAAAAGCAAAAGAGTTAGGAAGGCCGAGAGGTGTGAGGGAATGTGGAGTAGAAAACCCTAAGAGGTGGCTCCTACGCGCCTTGAAGACATCGCCACGCGCTAAAACAAGCGCCAAGAATCAAAAGCGACTTTGGGCCGACTCTAGAGCCCACGGTTTCCTTCCAGAAGATTCAGCCCAAAGGCCCAAGGCGTCACCTCCCGCGAACCTACGACTCAATCCTTTTTGCTCCGAGTTGCAAGGCCTTGCAGTCAAAAGAGGTAGGCACCTTTCCAATCAGATGTCATCCGCCAGACCGCGACTCTGCGTAATCGACTCCAAGAGGTTCAGGCCCCGAAGATATCTACTGAACGCCATTTTTACCAAGGGAATGCGGAAAACTCCAGGCCCCAAACACAGTCCCGGCCTAAACAAGAACCTAGAGAGTAGGGCATCTAGAGCGATGTCTTGCCTAAGGGGAATCTGCTGAGATAAAACGACTACGGTCCACCCAGACATAATTTACCCTTGATTCCATCAGTGAAATCAAGGAATAAGGGGCAAACTGTTGGGAAAAAATATCTAGACACCAGATTCCTCCAGCCTCCGGACTGGGCACCCGCCGCTAGAACCCTGCTCTGAAGGGACCCAGAGCCCGGACCCTGCATCCAGGTTCCCCTGGCCCGACCCCTGCTCCAAAAAGTCGGCCCTTGGATAAAATGGAAGTTCTCCACTTAAGAAAACTCTTCCATATTCGCCAATATGGAAGAGTCTAATCTAATGCAAGCCGACATCTACACCTATATAAGAGGAACCAAACCCTAGAATAAGGGATCGACACTTTAGAGATTGAGAGACTAGACCTAGGCGGCTAGAATTAGGGTTTATACACCAAACATTGTACCCCCCCCCCCTTTGAATATCTAACAAACATCTCATTCTCTACTTATTTTTCTTGATTTCTCCTTATCTCATACAAATCTCCTAGCTCTCTCTTGGTTCCCACTCGAACCTTCTTGTGTTCCGTAGTACTAAAACGACCCTACACAAAAATACCATAACATTGTGTTGATGTGGTTAATAATTGATGATGAATGATTGTGTGATTGGTTTGTGTCCCATGTGATGATTGTGAAAGAAAGCTAGGTTTCTAGAAAGAAGTGAATGTTTAAGATGATAGATATGTCAATTGGTATCTAAAATGAAAGATAGATGTATATAAATGAGATGTCATTTGGCTTAAGGGTTTATGAATGAGAATGCGATGTGTGAGACACCGATAACGGGAGCGTCTAGAATTGAATATGAGTCTAAGTGTATGCGAATGAGTTAAAGAGAATGAGAAAGAGAAAGTGAATGAGAATAAGAATGTGAACGATGATGAGAACGTGAATGAGAATAAGAGTGTGAATGGTCAATGAACTTTTTTGAAGTCATGTTTGGGCGCCGAGAACGGGTGGGCATCTAGAGTCTAGGATGTGTTAGCCCACGGGACAGTAGCCTAACATGAGGTACCCGTGGGTGTGAAATGAAAGGTCGGGATAGTACGGTGACCGCAGAGGCGGGTAAGAGAAGTATAGGCGCCTTAAGATCGAGTCAGTGCCGAGTTGTGGCAAAATGTGACCATCTGACCGTGTATGTGGCGGGGGCCGCGAGTGGACAGCGTCGCACTTGGACCAAGAGGAGTTGCATGTGGGCCAACGAGCTACTCGCGGGTGGTTACATAGGGGTTGGGGGACAACGGTTCGCGTAAGATATCTCAGAACTGGCTGATATGTGAGGGGGGGACGTCCGTAAGACGGCCGTAGGTCCTAGAGGTCTAGGTTGTGTGGTGAGTCTAGGTAATAGGATGATTGCATGATTGAGTCTATGTGAAGCAACGGCTGAGTCCTTGCGGTGTATGAACGTTAAGGTGCTAGAATATTTTGATGAATGTTGTTGTATGTCTTGTAAGTTGCATATTGATTGTAATGGCTAGCTGGTTCTGATTCCCGTATGGGATAGCATAGAGTGCCATGCGAACAGACTGGTCTAGAGTTACTTCACTGAGTAATCCCAATTGGTCATCCTTCTATTTCCGTTTTTTCTATGCGCAGGACTGTAAATAGAAGTATGGATACGGGGGAACGGATTTCATTAAAAGATTGCGTCCATCGATTTTTAGGACCAGTAAAAAATACATAGGATTATCTAATTGAATAGACACGTGTATGTAACAATCTCTCGCTAAACCTCGATTAGATGCCGATGATCAGATTGTTACACTAATTAATGATTAGGTATACTTACTAATCATGTACTATACGTCAAAATGTAACTGCCACATTAGCAAACACTAGATTCCACTTTTGCCTCATAATCATACTCTTCCATATATGTGTTTGGATAACGTTCCATCATTGTTTTCAAGTAATATTTCGATAGTGCGAAAAAGTGATATATTTACTCGAAATGGGGATATGTCTTACACGTCACATCTTAGTACCGTAGACAAGGAGATAGAACGAACCAATCAGCTAAAGGTTAAGCAAAGTTGAGATAGACCATCACGTAAGGCTTCGCTTTAATGAAAATCTAACCGTACCCGTGTCAGTCAACATCTTTTGAGACAAAACCTGTGTTAAAACAAAGTTTTTAAAATTGTTTTTGGTTTTTGATTTTGAAAAACCATTTTGAAGTTGATTTTGGTAAAAATGATTTTCGAGAAATTAGGAAAACTTGGTTTTCAAATAACTACCTCAGTCTAAACAAAAACCAAAATCTGTGTTTTTGTAGATTTTGGGCAACGATGATTTTTCTTATTTATCATTTCTTTCCTCATTCCCATAAGTTCAACTCCCCTATACATACAACTAGACCAGTTGTTTTTCATCCCAACGCTGAAAAAACATTTGATCATATGTTCGTACACTTGATTATGAGAATTTTGCACTTAACAATTAAAAT
>CAKOAT010320933.1:1316-18993 GCA_932364175.1 Eruca vesicaria subsp. sativa
ACCAGTTCAACGCAGATTCGGAATAAGAACCTTCTTGCTCTCAAACCTCTCTTATTTTCGTTTTTATTTTAAAGTTATCGTTTTCTTATTTTCGTTGTGCGGTTCTCGCAGATAGCCGGTTCCTCTGGAAACTTAGGGTTTTTCCCGAAGTTTCCTTATTTACGATTTATTTGACAGTAGGGTGAAATCGACTCCCACAACATATCAAGAATAGTATGGGTTCAGGGAAAACTAGGGCTAACCCGAATAACCGTCCAACGGTGAGACACCCTAGTCACGATCATCCTTTGAGGATCTTCAAATTCCAAGAAGGAGATGAGATCATTTGCTCTGGATGTGAGCTCGAACTAATTGGGCAAGCTTACAAGTGCACAAAGTCAGAGTGCAATTACTTCTTGCACAAGTCATGTTTCGACCTTCCAGGTAAGACCCTTCACAAGTCTCACCCTAATCACCCTTTGACTCTAGTTCATTCTCCACCATACGGAAAGTCCACTTTCACGTGTCATGCGTGTGGTGAGCATGGATCTGGTTTCACGTACCATTGCTCTATGTGCCAGTACAATGTTCATGTTGGATGTGCGTTTGTCTCTGAGATCGTGGAGCGTGAAGACCATGAACACCCACTCACTCTACTTTACAACACGCCTTGCAAAGGTCGCGAGGATGGTGTAACGTTCATATGTGATGTTTGTGAAGAAGATATGCATGAGAATCTATGGGTGTATTATTGCAAAGAATGTGATTATGGGACACATGTACATTCATGCTCTGCTAATGAATATAATGGTCCAAGGAAAGGAGAAGAAGAAGGAGAAACAAGCTCGGCGGCTTTAGAGATGAAGTCTGTAATGGATGCTAAGATGGAGATGGCGATGATGCAAGCGCAGCTCGATGCTATTGACGCAGCCGGTAGTTACGTCGGTTCATGGGAACCAAGGAGGAGATATTATTGGTGAATTATTATGAAAAGTATGCATCAAACTCTAAATTTTGTTCTTTCTTTGTATGTTGCGACCTTCTTTCAGTGTGGCTTGTTGAAAGATTTCATCTACTTGTTATAAAGATAAAAGAACTGAGCCGTTTGCTCAAAAAAGTATCTTTTACTTTGTTATCTTGTTTATATGGCAATATCAATATTGATTTTTTTTTTATACAATGTAAACAATCAATAATGAAGGTAGACACGTTTGCACAATCTTAAACTGATTACTTACTCTATCAAATACTTTATGACTAGGTAATAATATGTGCCTTGTGAGGAATGAGGTTATTATTTTTGTTACTTTTAAGATAAAAATGATATTATATTTGTTTAGCATGGATATTTGTTCAGTTTTACGTTGTTTTTTTAATGTCCTAAAATATAACTACCATTTTAAATTCTATATTTATTTTGGTTTGTTTGGTTTAAATATTTGATGTTTTTAATTGTTTTGATGATAACGAAAAATATTGTTATTTATTTGGTTTCGTTTTATACAAATTTTAGACATTTTTATGTCGAACTAATAGTTTCCTATTATATTTTCTAAAGACATGTAAAATCTAAATAATATTTGAAGAAAAAGAAAATAAAATTATTAACACAAAACATTTCATTACAATTTGAGCGATAGTGAAAGAAAACATTAAAAAAAAATTCAACTTCAATAAGAATTAAAATTCTCACTTGTGGTGAATATTTAATTATATAGTCGCTCTTATCAATGTGTACATGTAAAAATATATAAATGTGATGATAAATATATGAATATATCGTTAATTAAGATTTAAAATATTTTTGTTCAAAATAACACATGATAGTAAATTTTTAGATAAAATTAAGTAAAAATAAATCAACCTAAAAATTAATAACATTTTTTTCATATGAAGAAAATAAAATTGTACCCGTAAACAATAAAAATAATATATATTACAAAGTGACATCTTCACTTGGTACCTGAATTCTGTTTTTAATCTATTTTGTGATTTTTATTTATTTTTAAAGCTTTTTTTATTTCTGATTTCTTTCTGCCAGTTTGATTTTTTTTTTCTAATTTTTGGTCTAATATGAAAAATTTATAAAAATGTAAATATTTGACTAAACGAAAGATCCAACTTTACGTGTGGTGTTTTTCACCTCAGCTTCTTTAATTTATAATCAATCACCGTATTTGTTGTTATTGTGTACCGAAGTCTCAACCATGACCAACTTCGGCAAGGTACGAAACTTTCAGTTTCTAAAAAAATTTTCATCGAAACATTTGCGTTGATGCGAATCTTAAGATTTTGTAGTTTTTTACAGTAAATATACTATTCATTAGTTTCACGTAGAAAGTTTTAATTTATTAATACAAAGACTAAAAATGTAGGAAAATGAATTAATTAAAAATAGTATATAAACACATTAAATAATGAATTTAAAAATTAGCGTGTGAACGTATTAGTTACCAAATAATTGTGAAGGCGACATGTGTCAGTTATAGTGTAAACTCATTTATTACAATACTTCTCTTTTAATATATAAGTGATGCTATGCAAAGATTTTATGGTTTTAAAGCTACAATTTGAGGTACATATTACTTCATTCACGTGTTACAAAAAAAAAATTAAAAAATTAAAAAGTATTAATTCATTCACTAGGTATAGACACTCATATAGATGGTTCCACGTATAATCGTAACTTCTATTTACCCAAAAAATCAATGGCTATTTGCAAAAATAAGTCAATTCCAAAACTAATCTATTTTTTTTCTTTTTTTCAATTCACCTCACAAGTTTATATTATTTACGAAAATACCATTAGTTTTTTTTCCGATAATGAAATTTTTACACTCTCAACCTTATCATTTTCAACTATTTACAATATTACCATTATCATTAATATACCAACCATCATGAACAACCAATTTGAAATTCTTAATGCATCTCGACTCGATTTACACTTCTTCGTTCTCAATTCTTATGAACTAAAAGCAACATATCTTTCACTTTTTCTCCATATTCATCCAAAAAATCCAAGATTTTGATTCTAAATTTTTTTATAGTTCATAGAGCCGTTGAAGCTTACGATTCTTGGTGGGACACTTTTGTTTGAGATTCTGGGTGCTTAGAGAAGCCTTTTGTGTGCTAAACAAGTGATCTCACTGGTTAAAACTATGAAATCGAGATTTTTTCCGGATCTGTTCGTCTAGACGACTTACCTAGAAGTCGTCAATGTAGATGTTAGTTTTGCAATTGAATTTAAATTTCTTTTTTTTTAAGGTGACTTCCATGTAAGTCGTCCACCTTTGTCTGATAAAAAAAAAACTCGAGACGACTTCCGTGTAAGTCATCTGTGGAAAATGAGTTAATTTTACATTTTGACCGGAATGTGTCAGAAATTTGACTTTTCATGTGTCGTGCAGTAGAAAATTAAAAAAATAATATATTGTTGTACATAGACAACTTACATGGAAGTCGTCTAAGGTTAGTTTGCAATTGAAATATTAACCAAATTTTGTTTTTATAGATGACTTACATGGAAGTTGTCTATGATTTTATTCTGAGATTCTGGTCAAACTTGCTTATCTTGGACAACTTCCATGTAAGTCATCAGACGGACAACTTCCATGTAAGTCATCAGACGGACAACTTCCATGTAAGTCGTCTACAAAAAAATAAAATATTAATTTTTTAATTTTCTACTGGATAACTTATATGTGTAAGTCGTCCAGGAAAAGTCAAATTTCTTACACATTCCGATTAAATGCAAAGCTAACCTGTTTTCCCTAGACGACTTTCGTCTCGAGTTTTTTTATCAACAAAGGTGGAAGACTTATATGTAAGTCTTCTAAGTTAAAATTCAATTAAAAAACTAACCTAAATGGACGATGTCCTAGAAGTCGTCTAGACGACCTCCGTGGAAGTCGTCTGCGTCAATGTTAAATAAACTTTCATTTTCTCTAAACCTATAAAGAATTTTTAATATTTTTTTGTTAAGTCATGTATATTAGTCAATATTAGAGTGACTGAGTGAACTTTATAACTTAATTGGTGATATTTATGAGGTTACCAACATTCATGTTAATTAAAGTTTCTAGGTGATCCGAGAAGAACGATAGTTTTTAAATAACTTGTATTTTTAAGTGTGTTAAGTAATTTCAGGATATGTAAAACTCATATTTTCAAAATATGTTCCCCTTAGTTTTACTAAATTTGACAAATAGTTTCAACACAAACTTGTAAAAAATGTGATATGATTTGACTAGTTATTATTGTTTGTTTCCATCTCATAAATATTATTGTTATAGACACAAATGATGATTATTATTATGAGTTGGAAGAAGTGTCAAATGTTGTATCAATACGAGATTACCAAAATTTTTGTGTATTAAGATGAGAAGAAGGCCATTAGAATTTATTATTGCATATGGAAGAATCAAAAGGATGAGAAGAAGGCTACTGAATTTTATTATTTCACTGATTTGTAAATGTGTAAACACATTGTTAGCACATATATTACATCTTGAAAAACATTGTTACTGATTTTACAAAAAAAAAACACAACTAAAGGAGTACACATGCATACAAATCACAAAATAGACCACAAACAAAACTATTATAGATCATTCCTCTACAAAGACAAGCTTGGAATCCACTTGATATGGATGAAGACTCTATCAGAATACTTCCAAGAAGTCGTCTGGAAGACTTCCTGGAGGAAGTCGTCTGGAAGACTTCCTAAAGGAAGTTGTTTGGAAGATTTTCTGGAGGAAGTCGTGTGGAAGATTTCCTAGAAATCGTCTGGAAGACTTCTGGAAGTCGTCTAGCGCATTATATTTTAGAAAACTTCTGAGAAGACTTTTCATAAGTCATCCAAAGTCTGATACAGATCTGAAAAACATGTATATCAAACTCAAATCTGAAAAACACGTATATCAAAAACGTTTAAATGGCTTTAAAACAGAGAAAATGGGTGGAAGATTAGATAGATATACTTCTATAAAACACACAACATACATATTCAAGCAGTGGAAGATGAGAACCATCTAATTAAAAACTTGTAAGAAAAAATAGATTATTGAGAAAGATATGAGACAAAACTGAAAAATTCATATAAAGTTTGGTGTTTTCAAGTCAAAGAGATTAGAGTGGGTTTGAAGAGTTTTAGTTTGGGAAAAAGGTAAGAACTTTATGCAACAGAAAGTTACCAAATGAAGAAAAATCAGATATAAAAACTTACCAAAACGCTCAAATCTGTTATGAAAGGGAGAGACATGGGAGAAGACTCTGTCAGAAGATTTTCAGAAGAATTCCTGAAAATCTCTAGTGCATTATATTTTAGATGACTAACAAGTAAGTCGTCTCAGATATCTTCTAGATCTTAAAAACCTGCATATCCAAATACAGATATGAAAAACCTACATATTCAAAAATGTTCAAATGGCTTAAAACCAGAGAAAATGAGTGAAAGATTAGATAAATGTACATTTACAGAACACACAAAAATACATATCTAAAATTAATAGATCGACCTTTAAATGATTATTCTTTTTTATTTTTTTTCTGAATAAAATAATATTTAAGCGGCAATAATAAANCAAATACAGATATGAAAAACCTACATATTCAAAAATGTTCAAATGGCTTAAAACCAGAGAAAATGAGTGAAAGATTAGATAAATGTACATTTACAGAACACACAAAAATACATATCTAAAATTAATAGATCGACCTTTAAATGATTATTCTTTTTTATTTTTTTTCTGAATAAAATAATATTTAAGCGGCAATAATAAAATTTTCTTAAATTGTGGGTGGGAATATTAGAACGACTTACATGTAAATCGTCTGGTTTAAATTATTCGAGACGACTTACACCCTAAACGTAACCCCTAAAATTAATTAACAAACTAAACACACTATAAAATCAAATTAAACTTAAAAAGTGTTAACTATATACAGAAATAAACACATATAGGTAAACATTTAATTTTTCAAAAAAACATTCAAGCTTTCCAAAATTCAACCCTAAGAATACATAAATACTACAACATATGTTGTTAAACCCTAAAATCAAAGAATATCATGATCAACTACTTTCCCTCATCTATACTGAAAACTATTCAATTTTATTATATCTTAATTTACATCACCTAAAATTTTTTATAACTAGATGATCTTAATTTTTCACTTTTCAATTTTTTTTTTAAGATTTAAAAACTATTTTAAGATCAACTACATTAGACGACTAATTTGGAAGTCGTCTAGATGATTTTTAGCATCGTAGACGATTTAGACGATTTACTGGGGTTATAGTTGTAAAATAACTTCTACTTTTTTGATCAAGGGACTAGTTCTAATTTTACAAGGCTTTAAAATTAATTTTGTATTCGATTTTAGTTTACGTATAGATTTACATTTAAATCATGTTTTGAATCATATTTGACAAATTTCCCAACTATCAATGATGCATTACCGATCGTAGTTAATTGACCTCATATCTTAAACTACGTCAACTCACATATTATCTACATCTGCAGCTTGATAAATCAATATTTTTTGAATCTTTAAATTACAATTGGTTATTTAATCAATTATATAAGTAAACCAGAACAATAATCCCGGATGTATGGGTTAAAAAAGAATAGTTCCACCTTTTGACTTTAAATTCCCAGTGAGAACTAATCTTATATACATATATAGAAATCGTATATAATCATATTAGCGCGTAGTGACATTATTGTCCCAATATAGTTATAGAAAGAATTACACTAAGGGTCAGTTTTCATGTTTCTAATTTCATAATAGGACACTTTTTGCTCCTAGAGCACTTTGGCACAAGAAACCACACACATGAACTATTAAATTCCAAAACTACCCTTTCTCTCTCTTTTAGTGTCAGCCTTACTGTTTTGTTTTTGTTTATTATTTTGCTCCTTCGGATTTCTTCTTCGTCTTCTTTCTTCTTGTTTATTATTTTTTTGTTTTTTTTTTTGTCAGCACTTGTTGTCTTGTTTATTATTTTGCTCCTTTAGATTTCTTCCTCATCAATTATATTTATAGTTTATGGATGCATTTCTCCGCTCTTCCTTGTCAAATTCCCAAAAAGACAATCACCGAACGAATAATTTTTTAAGAAAATCACCAGCCGGAGACTTTTGGAAACAAACTCTAAAAAAGAGATGATGAAGAAGGTGACGAAGCCGAGTTTAGAAATGAGATGGGTCTGTTCTGCTGGTCCAATTCGTTATTGAACTATGATTTATTGTTTCATGACCTGTTTCACTTTTTTTAGTTGACCTCAGTTGAAATTAGACTTTATGTGATAAAAAGTTTGCATCTTTAAGGATTCAATGAGGCAATACAATTGAAATGGTCTCTCTCACTTGGTGTAGAATTGTTGAAAAATTTACATACTTAAGGATTAAGGCTCTCAAACTTATTATCATTGAGGAAAACAAGTACAAATCTTTTAATTTCATGTCTAAGACTCGTCCCAACATACTTGTTTCCCTATGCAAAAATATACAGAGCTTAACTATCCATGTTTATATTTCATACATTTTGTACACGTGTACACTTAATTTGTATTGTACACCTATTTTTTATTTAGAATGGGTCTCAAATATATATTTCGTTTATTTACAAGGATTTAAAGATCATGAAATAAGCTATAAAAGGAGAAGTAATTATTTGATGGATGTGCTAAAGGAATTGCTATACAGAATTTGGCTACATTACATACATTTTGTACACGTGTACACCTATTTTTTATTTGGAATGGGTCTCAAATATATATTTTCGTTTATCTACAAAAGTTTGAAGATCATGGAAAGAAGCTATCAAAGAAGAAGTGATTATTTGATGGATGTACTAAAGGTATAGCTATATAGAGCTTGACTATCCATGTTTATATTACATACATTTTGTACACGTGTACACCTAATTTGTATTGTACACTTATTTTTTATTTGTAATGGATCTTAAATATATATTTTCGCTTATCTTTGAAGTTTTGAAGATCAGGGAAAAAACCTATCAAAAGAAAAATGATTATTTGATGGATGTGATAAAGATATTGCTATACAGAGCTTGACTATCTACGTTTACATTACATACATTTTGTACACGTGTACACCTAATATGTATTGTACACCTATTTTTTATTTGGAATGGATCTCAAAATATATATCCATATCATCATGTACATTACAAAAGAGTCGAAATCTCAGAGTATCCATGTGGACACTACAAAAAGTGTACAAAAACTAATGTATCTATATAGACATTCATATTCATCAAGAACTAATGTATCCATATCATCATATACATTAAAAAGTGTCGAAATCTTAGAGTATTCATGTGGACACTACAAAAAGTGTACAAAAACTAATGTATATATATGTACATTCATATTCATCAAGAACTAATGTATCCATATCATCATGTACATTAAAAAGTGTTGAAATCTTAGAGTATCCATGTGGACACTACAAAAGGTGTACAAGAACGAATGTATCTATATGGACATTCATATTCATCAAGAACTAATGTATCCATATCATCATGTACATTAAAAAGTGGCGAAATCTTAGGGTATCCATGTGGACACTACAAAAAGTGTACAAGAACTAATGTATCTATATAGACATTCATATTCATCAAGAACTAATGTATCCATATCATCATGTACATTAAAAAGTGTCGAAATCTTAGAGTATCCATGTGGACACTACAAAAGGTGTACAAGAACTAATGTATCTATATGGACATTCATATTCATCAAGAACTAATGTATCCATATCATCATGTACATTAAAAAAGTGTCAAAATCTTAGAGTATCCATGTGGACACTACAAAAAGTGTACAAGAACTAATGTATCTATATAAACATTCATATTCATCAAGAACTAATATATCCATATCATCATGTACATTAAAAAGTGTCGAAATCTTAGAGTATTCATGTGGACACTATAAAAAGTGTACAAAAACTAATGTATCTATATGGGACCCATGTACATCGGAGGTAAGGGAGACAACCCTTGTACACCGTATTATAATCCACATGTACACCTCTGACATGATATCCATGTGTACATCTTGTACCCAGAACAATCAAAATCAACATGTAGATTGAGATAATAAGATGAAACAATTTACGAATCACCATAGACTTCTCTGCCTCTAACATATGTAAGTCCTCTACATTTTATCTTTCGTAACTCAAATCAAATTTCAGTAACATACCAAATTTCTTCTCTTTAGTTTTATCGGCTTCATTATCCCATCTTCGTCGCCTTCATTATCAAATTTCAGTAACGGACCAAATTCCTTCTCTTTAGATTTATCGGTTTCATCGTCCTGTCTTCTTTTGTTACTCTCACCGTCATCTCCTCCGCCGTTATCAATTTCCAAAAGGTTTTATCTTTCCAATCGCTATATGCTCACTTCATCTTCGTCGACGAGGAAAAGAAAAATTGAAAACAATATCGCTTCTCTTCCATACCCAGAAAAAGTAGAGACTGTTGTTAGTCTCTGGTGTTTTTTTCTGTTCATTGTCGACAATTTTCAACAAAATAAACGGACGTCGTGATACACAGAGGAGGAAAGAGAAACGAAAAGGGTATTTTGGAGTTTTTATATGCTTAGATGTATGGGAATATGTGTAAAACTACCTCACTAGTAACAACTGTCCTACCACGTAATAAAAACTTAAAAAGTGACTCTGAATGAAAATTACTCATAGTTATATATATGCTACAACTTGGTAAATAGTCAAACCAAAACGCATCACTACTCCCATCCTGAAGAAGACTCACAATCACAAGTCGTCTAATTATTTTCATTATAAATGCTTTGAAACCCCTTAGCTTAATAAGAATCACAAAACACAAACAAAAATATATATAAAATTATCTTAGCTACAATGGCTTCAAGAAAACCATCCGTGAGACACCCTAGCCACAGCCATCCACTGCGAGGTCACAAAGCCCTAGCTGAAGAAGAGATCATATGTTCAGGCTGTGACCTACACCTGATAGGTGCAGCTTTCAAATGCACAAAGTCGGAATGTGAGTACTTGTTGCACAAGTCATGTTTTGAACTTCCACGTGAGACTCGTCACAAGGCCCACCCTGATCACCCTTTGACCCTGTTTTATTCCCCACCGTACGAGTCCTCAACTTATGAGTGCAGCGCGTGTAGTGAGTTGTAGAAGCCGGAAAATAGGATCGACTTAAACGATATAAGAAAGACGGAGTTAAGGAAACAAATGATTATATAAGATACGGAAGCGAGATAAATCTATTTCCTTAACTCTTAATATTCGCTACGTAGTGAGACGAAACTGTACGAATATTGAGTTCTTGGATACAACCATGGCAGACGAATCACGCTTCACTTGTGAAACGACCTAACAAACTAAAATTCTACGAATACTCTCTGAAAACTTACGCTGAGAGATTGCTGGATTTTTCTGTGTGAAAAAGGTTAGTCATGAAGGAGGAGGAAGGACAATATTTAAAGAGAAGGAGAAGACCCACTTCCCGCAACAACTGCTGCACGTGGACAAAAAACTCGTTGAGATCTCGGGAGTGGAAGCTCAGAAACTTTCTCTGCAAGATCTTCTCTTTTATTTGACTCGTTCAGATCGTTTGCCAAACAGATAGAATTCGTGTTGTTTTTACTCAAACTTCATGCTTTTTTAATTAAAAATGGCGAAGCATTGGGCTTAATTTGGTCCAAAAAAATAACTTCTTATCGGGCCCGACTCCCGAGCCCGAGCCGTGCCGGGCGGACGGTGGTGGCGGCGCACGCGTGGAGAGCTCTCTCTTCCTCTGAGCTGTTTAATTAAGTAAGAGTGAGAGTGCATATATATGCAACCAATTCTCCTTGTTTCTCTCCGATGTGGGACTCTTATTACTTCCCCTTCATTTGTTATGCCACAAAGGCTTAAATTGAGTTGGGCCAATCCCATTTCTTTTCAAGTTTGATTTACAAGGCCCATGGCTTTTTTAATTATCCAACATGATTATGGATCCGGGTTTGTGTACAACTGCTCTATATGTCAGTTTGATTTACATGTCGGATGTATATCAATGCCTGAGTCCGTGGAGCGTGAAGGACATGAACATCCGCTAACGTTGCTTTACTGTTCTCTTTATACAAATGGTTTGGTCTTCCAATGCGATGTGTGTCAAGAGATTGTTCCAGATAATCTATGGTCTTATTATTACAAGGAATGTGACTAGGGCACGCATTTACATTCTTGTGAAGTATAAGAAGAGGTAAAGACAAAGAGAGAAAGAGGAAAGGCGAGTACAAGTGGGAATAAAAGAGGAGGAAGAGGCTCAGCTGCTTCGGAGTTAGCTGCAATGTTGGAAGCTCAAAGGGAGATGGAGAGGATGCAGATTGAGTTACATATGGAGATGCAGAGAGCTAAGATTGCAAAGAAAGCGAGAAAAGCTTGTCTCAAGTTGATCTAATATGTATAAAAAAAGCTCAGAACATATATGTTTCTCTCGAGTTTCCTTGGAGCTCTGAAAACCTATGATTGTTCTTTTCTTGTGTGTTTTCTGTGGTTCTTGTTTTTCATTGTTTTTTTTTTATTTGCTAATTTCATGTTATTTACTTTTGAATATTATTAATCAGCTGAAATAATAGGAAGCATTTTAGTTTTTGTGACACCCCATCATGTGGCTCACAAGCGCTGCAGCGCACCGACCCTAACCCCTCACATGCCAACCCCTCAGCTCTCTCAGGTAGGTTATTGATGCGTTTGGCGTTACTCGAACCCAAGACTTTCACCTTTAACAACTCTCCACAAGATAAGCTGTCAAATCCGGCGTTGGTAAAATCAAAGGTTTGTTCTGGTTTGGACGACTTATTATTAAGTCGTCTGTTGATACTATACATCAGACGACTTACTAGTAAGTCGTCTACCTTAAATATATTTACCAGACGACTTAATAGTAAGTCGTCTAGACCCTAAACCCTACACCTGATATACCATGATTTTGACCCGCTTTTAGCCATGGTATTGATATGTTTTTATAATTTTTATATATGTTTTGGAGTCTATTAGGTATGTTTTCAGGTTCAGGAGCATTTTGGAGTAAAGTGATGATTTAGGTGTCCTTATGGAGCTTAAAGGAGAGTTTTCCGAGATGACTATGAAGATCAGACAACAAGGATACCTATCGATCGATACACACCCTATGTAATCGATCGATGACGCTTCCATAGAAGATGAAGTCAAGATACTCCATAGATCGATGTACACCATGTAACATCGATTGATAGGAAGCGTGGAGAACAAGTCCGACTTGGCGACTTGAAGCCCAAGTTTTCCCAATATTACAAGATTACCCCTGGCGAGTTATTAACCTAATGGAACTAATATTTATAGTCTTGCCTATGTGTTTTGGCTAGACATGCTTTTATTGTTCTAGTTCCTTTTTGTACTTCAAAAGCTTTACATGCTTTTTATATTCTTTGATTTATAAAGTATTCTTTTCATCTTTAATACTCAAAGATTATAGAATTCTAGATTTAGAAGAAACACACAAAGAGATTTGTTGTTCCAAGAACCAAAATTTCAATCTTCTAATCTTATGAATTTCTATTATTACCTTGCTGTTATGAATCTCTTAGCTATGTCTGAGTAGATTCCTTTGTTAGATTTAGGGTTCAAATAGTTATGAGGGATTAGCCCCAACTATGGAATGTTGAGTTGTGATATCTATTATCCAAATG
This sequence comes from Eruca vesicaria subsp. sativa, assembly GCA_932364175.1. NCBI lineage: Eukaryota > Viridiplantae > Streptophyta > Magnoliopsida > Brassicales > Brassicaceae > Eruca > Eruca vesicaria. The sequence goes on from CAKOAT010320933.1 coordinate 14,041, forward strand.
AACCCTAATGCTTACTCTAGAGTAGCTAACTAGAGTATGATCATGGTTGTGACTTAACTTGTTAATCATTGTCCTGAATCATTTGGCATAAGCTTAGATCCTCTAGGGATGTGCGAGAGCCGGTCTATGATCTTGGTGAACACAGTTTCGATTCGATCTTATGCTATATCGATTGATACTCCTATAGAGTCATCGATCGACGGCAACCCATATCGTTCGATATCGCTGTCAAAACATCGCTCGATATTTCCGGCAATAAGATCAATGGATAAGTCTATTTAGTGACTGCTATTAGATCTGTCTAAGAATCAAAGTTCTGATATATCTTGCAAGCAACTTACTAATACATCTGTAGCATTATAATCCTGATTATCTGAATAGCAACCTTGAATCTAACTACTTTCTTTTATTGTTTTAAAACCAAAATATATTCTATTGAGCAACTTATCATTGCTCACAACTGCAATTTACTATTTTTACTTAATCAACCTAGCATAATCACTTAGGATTACATCTTTTGTGTTCCTCAGTTCCCTGTGGATTCGATCCCTAAGTACTACAACTGAACCTCTTATTTGAGAGAGTAATTCATGTTGAAGATAATCATGAAGTTAACTTGGGAATCAAGTTAGATTAATAAAGATAAGCTTGGGAAAATATGATAACTCCTAAGAGTTTGGGAATTCCTAGAGTTTAGGAACTTATGTTATCTATATAAGATATGCAAGAGTATTGCATATGTGTGTGCGTGAGTTTTAGATTGTTTTGAGCTTGAGGTTTTTGAGTGTTTCCTTGAGAAGAGATTAATAAAAGAGAGTTCTTTTATCTGTGATTCAAATACAATCTTAAAACAATATTTGGTATCAGAGCTAGAAAGAAATCGAGAGTCATGGGTGATATTACTACAATCATCAACAAGCCAAAAGAAGGAGGAGCATTGTCGATTAAATGTCCTATGTTGACCACAACAAACTACACTGTTTGGGCAATAAGGATGACGGTCATGCTCAAACTTCATAAAGTATGGGAGGTTGTTGAAACAGAGACAGATGATGTTGAGAAGAATACTACGGCAACTGCTCTATTGTATCAAGCAATTCCAGAAAGCCTAATTCTTCAAGTTGGAGGCCTAGATTCTGCAAAGAAGATATGGGATGCAGTTAAAATTCGACATGTTGGAGCTGATAGGGTAAAGGAAGCCAGACTACAAACCTTGAAAACCGAGTTTGATCGACTTCAGATGAAAGACAATGATTCCATTGATGAGTTTGTTGGAAAGCTCACGGAGATTTCATCAAAATCTGCTGCTTTAGGAGAAGAATTTGATGAACCGAAGTTGGTCAAGAAATTTCTATCAAGTCTACCAAGCAAAAAATACATTCATATTGTCGCATCACTGGAGCAACTTCTTGATCTTAACAAATCCAACTTTGAAGATATAACTGGGCGTTTAAAGGCATATGAAGAAAGACTAAAAGTAGCAGAGGAAGAGACACATGATCAACATCAAAGCAAACTAATGTATGCTAACATGGAGGGTCAATCACAACGTGAATTTCAGGGTGATTTTAGAGGAAGAGGTAGAGGAGGAAGATACTACAACAGAGGACGAGGTAGAGGTCGATCATACTGGGATAGCAGAGATGCTTCAAAAGTGGTTTGCTTCAGATGTGATAAAACTGGCCACTTTGCAGCAACATGTCCAGATCGATTACTAAAGTTGCAGGAAACGGTTGTAGAAAAGCAAGAAGAAACGCAGGAGGCTGATGGGTTGATGATGCACGAGGTGGTATATCTTAATGAGAAAAACGTCAAGCCTAGAGAGTTTGAGTCAAGTATGGATGGAGATAGAATTTGGTACCTAGACAATGGGGCTAGTAATCATATGACTGGGAATCGAAACTACTTCAGACAGATTGATGAAACAATTACAGGCAAGGTCAGGTTTGGTGATGACTCAAGGATAGACATTAAAGGGAAAGGATCTGTTCTTTTCATTAGCCAAGATGGAGAGAAGAAGTTACTTGCAGACGTGTACTACATACCAGCTTTAAAGAACAATATCATCAGCCTAGGTCAAGCCACTGAGTTTGGATGTGAAGTGAATATGAAAGGCAATCTCCTCACACTACATGACAAAGAAGGAAGGTTGATTACTCATGCTAATCGTTCACGAAACAGACTCTACAAGGTTCTCATGGATATAGTAGATGAGAAGTGCTTACAGCTTGATATAACAAGTGAATCTGCAAGATGGCACGCAAGGCTGGGTCATATCAGTATTGAGAAAATGAGACTAATGATGCAGAGGGAGCTAGTACTTGGCATGCCTATGATCAACATTGAAAAGGAGACATGTGAGTCTTGCTTGCTTGGCAAGCAAGCTAGACAACCATTCCTAAAATCAACCATGTTTCGAGCAGAAGAACCCCTGGAACTCATCCATGGAGACCTTTGTGGACCGATTACGCCAACAACACCAGCAAAGAACAGATACATATTTGTCTTAGTAGATGACCACACGAGGTACATGTGGACAATTCTCATGAAAGAAAAGAGTGATGCATTTGAAAAGTTTCGAGTTTTTAAGAACATGGTGGAGCAACAAACAAAGAAGAAGATCAAGACACTTCGAACGGACAGAGGAGGAGAATTCACATCATTAGAGTTTCAAAACTTCTGCGACGAATCTGGTATACAAAGACACTTGACAGCACCCTATACGCCTCAACAGAACGGAGTGGTAGAGAGAAGAAACAGAACCTTGTTGGAGATGACTAGGAGCATTCTTAAACACATGAGAGTACCCAACTATCTTTGGGGAGAAGCCGTAAGACATGCCACATATCTCATTAACCGAGTTGGGACAAGAACTCTGCAGTCACAAACGCCATATGAAGTTTTGAAAGGAAGCAGGCCAAGCGTTAAACACTTGAGAGTATTTGGATGTATTGGCTATACAAGAACTGAGTCTCCTCACCTACGGAAGCTTGATGATAGATCCAGAACACTTGTGCATCTCGGTACTGAACCTGGATCCAAGGCATACAGAATGTTTGACCCAAGTTGCAGAAGAATAGTAGTAAGTAGAGACGTGGTATTCGACGAGAACAAAGGATGGAAGTGGAGTAACTCTGTCACAGATGAAGGAGAACCAGGAAGCTTCACTATTACCTTCGGTATTTTTGGTAACCAAGGAATAAGAGAAACTGAGATAAGAGAAGATGGAGAGGATCACGGTGACAATGTTGAGATTACACTAGCTGAAACTGCAGTAGAAGAAGAATCTGAAGATGCTTCAGAGGAAGTTCACTTAAGGAGATCAACAAGAGCTGTCAAGACCCCAAGTTACCTGAGCGACTATATCTTATTCGGAGAAGAAGAGGGAGAAAGACTCTTGCTTGTCATAAATGAGGAACCTTGTGACTACTCAGAGGCTGTGAAGGATAAGGTATGGAGAAAGGCCTGTGATGATGAGATGGAAAGTATAGTACAGAACAAAACATGGGACTTGGTTGATTTACCCAAAGATGCAAAGGCAATAGGACTTAAGTGGGTTTTCAAGGTCAAACGCAACGCTGATGGTAGCATAAACAAGTATAAGTCAAGGCTAGTGGCAAAGGGATACATTCAGAAGCATGGTGTAGATTTTGAGGAGGTGTTTGCCCCGGTTGCTCGTATTGAGACAGTGAGATTCATCATCGGTCTTGCAGCCTCAAACGGATGGGAAATACACCACCTGGATGTTAAAACCGCTTTTCTCCATGGGGAATTAAAAGAAGATGTTTATGTAAAGCAACCAGAAGGATATGTGATCGAGGGGAATGAGGATAAGGTCTATAAGCTAAAGAAGGCATTATACGGCCTGAGACAAGCGCCCAGGGCCTGGAACGAAAAACCGAACAAAGTACTCGAGAAGTTGAAGTTTGCTAAATGCTCGAAGGAACCATCCTTATACCGGAAGAAACAGCAAGGTAACCTTCTACTAGTGGCAGTATACGTTGATGATCTGCTAGTAACAGGGTCAGATTGCGACATGATCATTGAATTCAAAAGGGAGATGTCAAAAGTGTTTGAGATGAGTGATCTTGGTCTATTGACATACTGCTTAGGAATTGAGGTACTGCAACACAAAGAAGGTATCACTCTGAAGCAGGAAAGATATGCTAACAGAATACTTCAAGAAACAGGAATGGAGGAATGTAACGCTGTACATGTACCAATGGATACGGGTCTTGTGTTGTCAATAGCACAAAGTGAAGTCAGTGTGGATGAAACAGAGTTTCGAAAGAACATAGGTTGTCTGAGATATTTGCTACATACAAGGCCTGATCTTGCATTTAGTGTTGGGATACTCAGCCGATACATGCATCAACCGAAGACATCTCATGCGGCTGCACTGAAGCAAGTACTACGGTACTTAAAGGGAACCACGAATTTTGGTCTGATATTCAAGCGAGTCAGTAAGATGGAGTTGGTTGGTTATTGTGATAGCAGCCATAATATAGATGAAGATGATGGACGAAGTACTGTGAGGGATAAAACTCACTTTCTAATTGAGGTTAGGTTAGGATTGGGGAGAAGATAATCGTGGGCTGAATCCCTTAAGAACTTAGAGAATGAATACGTTGTTTATATTGATTTTGATGATAAAAGAGTTTACAAGGATGATCTTGATGATCTAATGGAAAGAACAATGATTGATCGAAAGTGATTAAGAACAAAGTGTATTAGAGTCTTTTTATGTTGAATAGGTCGAATCCCTTCCTCTGATCTCTTCTTTCCTTTATATAGCACTAGGTCACGTCCAACTTCTCCCGACGAAGCCTCCGTGATTATCTCCATGAGTTGCGGGATTCGCAACAGCTTCCGCTTGACTAAGTCTTGCACGTCTCTCCGGAGCTGTTTCTTGCTAACTGTTTTGAAAATGAGGTCCCGAGTCTTTTGTTCGTG
>CAKOAT010321155.1:12022-23619 GCA_932364175.1 Eruca vesicaria subsp. sativa
CCTCGGCCAGAGTTCTTTTATTTATGTTTAAACTCTTGTCCTAAACCTAATTGGTTTTATCTATATATGTACATGTAACACACTCAGATTAATTTAAGGAAAATATTTCCTCACTTTACTCTCTTTCCTTTACGGATTCTCTCTCTCACTCTCTCACTTGTTCTTCACATTATTCACCTTTACTCTTCATTTACTTTCACATGTTACCGTTTAGAGATAAGGAGAGCGAGCCTTTACAGGCTGTACACGGCTGGAAAGGCAAGCAGCATCTTGTCAAAGATGCTAAAGGCATCAAGCATGTGTTGGATCCTAACCATTCATTTCAAAATGAACGCGCCTAACCTATTGACTCCACATGCTTCACTTGACCATCTTATCTTCTCCTCTCTCTCGTGTGTAATCTAAGCTGAGCATATAAATATGTAAACCTCACCATTAATGAAAATCAGACAGTTCTAAACATTATTAGTCTTGGTTAATTTCTCTAGATTTTTGGTTACCAAACTTCATTCTTATTCTAATCTGTCCCTAAATCACTCTAAACACTTATTTCACTATCTAAAATCCTAAAACTATTATGGTATCAGAGCCAGGTTAGTGATAATCTGTGTTCGTGATTGTTCTTTGTGAAGACAAGAAGCTTGTTGAAGTGAAGACTCTAGGAAAAGCTCATGGAGGGGTCGATCTAAACAAGCTCTTGTCTTTGTGTATCCGCGTGTTCAAGACTGTCTCTTTGGTGTTTATTCTGAAGATTCAAGACTAAAGGTTCAAACTTTAAAGGTGTTGTGTCATCTCTTCCCAGGATCTCTTCTTGTTCAAGCTGAAGAAGTCTAGCTGCTCAAGATGGAAGAACATGGTGGAAGATGGAAGATTCCCGTTACTCTCAATGGGGATAACTATCTACTGTGGTCAAAGCTGGTGAAGACAGGTGTGGGAAGTAAGGGCTTATGGGGTCACATTACATCTGGTGAAATCCCAAAGCTCATTACTCAAGATGAAGACGAAGAAGAGGAGGTGAGCGCGGAAGACAAGTGGGAACAAGATGATCTTCTTGTTCTATCCGTGTTGCAAAGCTCTATTGAGCCATCAATCCTAGAAGCGTACAGCTACTGTGAGAAGGCAAAGGAACTGTGGGACACTCTTAAGAAGATATATGGCAACATATCTAATCTGAGTAGGGTGTTCGAAGTTAAGAGAGCCATNTCCTAGAAGCGTACAGCTACTGTGAGAAGGCAAAGGAACTGTGGGACACTCTTAAGAAGATATATGGCAACATATCTAATCTGAGTAGGGTGTTCGAAGTTAAGAGAGCCATAAACAACTTGGTTCAAGAGGATGTTGAGTTCACCAAACACTTGGGAAGGTTCAGAGCCTTGTGGTCTGAACTTGAGATGCTGAGGCCGAGTACCATTGATGTTGATGAGCTGAATGAGAGGAGAGAGCAAGACAAGGTCTTTGGGTTGTTACTCACCTTGAATCCAGCCTACAACAGCCTCATCAAGCATATCTTTCGTTCGGATAAACTCCCATCTTTGGAAGATGTGTGCGCTCAAATTCAGAAGGAGCAAGGGTCTATAGGCCTATTTGGGGGCAAAGGAGAGTTGTCTGTGGCAAACCAAGCTTCTCAAGTGGACCAAGGTGAAGGACATCATGCTAACAAGGCGGTTCAAGGCAAGTTTGAGGATAGGAGGTTTAATGGGAACTGTGATCATTGCAAGAAGCATGGTCACAAGAGGAGCCAATGCTGGATTCTCCATCCCCATTTGAAGCCTGCCAAGTTCACAAAAGAAAGAGAAGGAAGGGCCAATGTTTCTGAGGGATCAAATGTGGCTAGTACAAGCCGGACCAACAAGGGAGAAGGGCGTGAAGCTGGAGAAGGCAATGCGGGTGAATGCAAGTCTCTGGTGGCTTACACTGGAGGTCAAGGAGCTCGGAACAATGATGAGTTCATCAGGAGATCTGACATGGATGCTCTCATCAAAATGCTTAAGGATAATGGTAACATCCTTAGTAACAATGGTTACTCCTTTGGCGCTTCTCTAGTAATGAGTAGCCTAGGAAATACTTTTAAAAATGATAGGAGTACTAGGTTGGTTGAAAATGAGATTGCTAAGGTTGCTAGAATGGATAACACTTGTGATAGAACCTATCTTAGTAACTGCTCTAGATCACCTAGTTTACTTTGTCATACTGCTAAGAACATGCCTAAGCCTCTTATTGTTGATTCCGGTGCTTCTCATCACATGATAAGTGATACAAATTTGATTAAAAACATTGAACCTGCTAGTGGTCAAGTGATGGTTGCAAATGGTGATAAGATACCTATTAGAGGAATAGGTGATCTAAGATTGTTTAGCAAAGAATCTAAAGCCTTTTATATGCCTGAATTCACATCTAATCTTCTTTCAGTTAAGAAATGTGCTACTGACCTTCAATGTAATGTTGTTTTTAGTCCTAATGATGTGAAGTTTCAGGATATTGAGAGCAGCAAACTTATTGGACAAGGAGATACAAGAGGAGATCTCTATGTGCTTGAAGACTTAGCTCCCATTTCCAATTATAGTTGCTCATTTAATTCTGCTTTTGTCTTGAATAAAAATGCTTTGTGGCATGCTAGATTAGGTCATCCTCATGTTAGAGCATTGAACCTTATGGTACCAGGTGTTGTGTTTTGAAAATGATAAATGTGAAGCTTGCATTTTAGGCAAGCATTGTAAGAGTGTTTTTAAAACCTCATCTACTGTTTATGATAATTGCTTTGACTTAATTAACTCTGATGTTTGGACTGCTCCTTGTTTATCTAGAGAGAACTATAAGTATTTTGTCACATTCATTGATGAAAAATCTAAATACACCTGGTTAACCTTAATTCAAACAAAAGATAGGGTTCTTGATGCATTTAGAAATTTTCAAGCTTATGTCACTAACCATTATCATGCTAAGATCAAGATTTTTAGGTCTGATAATGGAGGTGAGTACACAAGCAATGCGTTCAAGCAACATCTTGCTCAACATGGGATCTTACACCAAACTAGCTGTCCGTACACTCCTCAACAGAATGGTGTGGCTGAAAGGAAGAACAGGCATCTGATTGAGGTGGCTAGGTCGTTGATGTTCCAAGCCAATGTCCCCAAGAGATTCTGGAGTGATGCAGTAGCTACATCTTGTTACCTTATCAACCGCACCCCAACCAAAATTCTTAAAGACCAAGCTCCTTTTGAAGTTCTTAACAAGTACAAGCCTTCTTTGGAGTACTTGAGAGTCTTTGGTTGCTTGTGCTATATGCTTATACCCGGAGAAATGAGGAACAAGTTGGAAGCAAAGAGTACAAAGGCTATGTTCACAGGATACTCTACATCTCAAAAGGGCTACAAGTGCTATGATCCTACTACTAGAAGAGTGTTGACATTAAGGGATGTGAAGTTTATAGAAGAGAGGGGGTACTATGAAGAAAAGAATCAAGAGGACTTGAGAGATCTCACATCAGACAAAGCGGCTATTGAAACTAACCAAGAGATGACTTACCTTGGATAAGAAGTTTCTGGTCTGGCCGTACAAGTGTACGGACTAACTTGTACCTCAAGGCTTCCGTCTCTGACCTAGAGTGACTTAGAAGACACGGCACTGAGGGAAGCTTGCTGAGTTTAAACCTCACGGAGAGGAGCCGACCGTTGGAGTGAAAGGAGACAAGAAGGAAGAATTGTTTATAGTAAAGATCACATGTTCTACTTAAGGATGGACCGTTTATGAGCAGTCACTATCACTCGGCCAGACCAACATTCTTTAGTCTTATTGTATGTACTAACTGATATTAGTTTTTTCATTTAGTTTCTTAGGCATCCTGCCTATATATATGATGTAAAGCACACAAAATTAATTAAGGAAAACAATTTCCTCATTACTCTTTACTTGTTACTCTCTCTCTCTCACTCACACGGATTCAACTCCTTCTTTCCTTCACTTGTTCATCCTTGTTCTTCATTTAACTTTCATGGTATCAGAGCTCTAAGCTCCTGATTCCCTGAAACACTTCCGCACAATTACTCTACTCACTTCACTCTTTCATTCAAACCGTTTAAAATCCTGTTTCAGCTCAAGAACACCCTTTGGACCAGTGGATAATACTCTGGCCGAATCTTGTTCTTAACTTTACTCTTGGTTGATTCTTCTTTCTTCTCCTATCTACGAGCCCTATAAAATTTGTTTCACTTCTTTGCCTCTGTCTAGACAAGATTCACTTCATTCACCTTTGATTCACCCTATTACCCGCTAGACAAAAGCAAGAAGAAGATGGAGAAGATGGATTATCAGCTGCACAAACCACTCATGATTCTGGCTACCCTCAAAGGAGCCAACTACATTACCTGGTCAAGATTGGCCAAGACTGCTCTTGGAGGACGAGGCTTATGGAAGCACATCACCACAAGTGAGTCGCCAAAGCAAATCACCCAAGGAGCCGACGGCAAGGAGGTTGTAGAGGTGGACAAGGACAAATGGGAGCAAGAGGATCTCATGGTATTGTCTATCTTGCAAAGCTCACTTGATACTCCCATTATGGAGTCATATTCTCACTGTGAAACCGCAAAGCAACTGTGGGAAACTCTTCAAAAGGTTTATGGAAACACATCAAANGGACAAATGGGAGCAAGAGGATCTCATGGTATTGTCTATCTTGCAAAGCTCACTTGATACTCCCATTATGGAGTCATATTCTCACTGTGAAACCGCAAAGCAACTGTGGGAAACTCTTCAAAAGGTTTATGGAAACACATCAAACCTGACCCGGATCTTTGAAGTAAAAAGGGCCATCAACAACTTGCATCAAGAGGAGGTGGTTTCACCAAGCATCTAGGGAAGTACAGCCAGCTTTGGTCAGAGCTTGAGATGCTGAGACCAAGCACTACTGACCCTAGCGTTCTTGAAGAAAGGCGTGAGCAAGACAAAGTCTTTGGACTGTTGCTCACACTTCACCTAAGCTTCAATGATGTTCTAAAGCACATACTGAGGTCCAAGGAGCTTCCAAGCTATGATGAGGTGTGCTCCCAACTACAGAAGGAGCTAGGCTCAGAAGGTTTATTTGGAGGAAAAGGCGAGCTAACCATCGCCAACAAAGCTGAGAAGGTAGGCAATGCGGCAGCTAATAAGTCCTACTTCAAGCCTAGAGGTGGTGGAGGAGATAAAAAAAGTCATGTGTGAACATTGCAAGAAGGAAGGTCACTCAAAAACCAACTGCTGGATCCTACACCCACACTTGAGACCTGCCTCAGCAAATAGGTACAACCGCCCTAAGGCTAATGAAGCTAGAGCACAAGAAGGGCACAGCCTACCAATGCAGCAATGCGCATGGGGGAGGATGGGAGAGCTATGGCAGCAACTACACGGGTGGTTGGGTCTGGATCTTCTCAGCCTTCCAATGATGACACCTTCATCCGCAAGTCTGACTTTGAGGCACTCATAAAGGCCCTCAATGCCAACTCTGGTAACCTTAGTAGTTTTGCTTTAAAATCTATGTTAAATGCATCTGAACCTAGTAGACCTTTGATAGTTGACTCAGGAGCTACACACCACATGATTAGAGATGTTAACCTCATTAGTAATATCAAACCAGCACTAGGTAATGTGTTGATAGCAAATGGGGATAGTATACCCATTAAAGGTATAGGAAATTTGAACTTGTTTAACAAGGAATCTCAAGCTCTTTATATGCCTACCTTTACTTCCAACTTACTATCAGTAAAGAAAGCCACTAATGATCTTAATTGTAATGTGATTTTTGTAAGAAAATAAATGACAGTGATGAACAATTGATGAACAAGTGAAGAACAAGTGAAGCAATGCTTGAATCCGTGAGAGAGAAAGAGATAAAGAGTAAAGAAGGATTCTTATTTCCTTAAGTTTTATTTCTGGCTCATGGTTACAATATATATAGACAGAATGGATCTACACAAGAATAATAAACAAATGAAGAGTGAGTGGAGGGTGAAAGTGACATGAGCTGAACGGCTCACTCCTCCTCTCTCCTCTAAATAGATCATGTGACTTTAACTATTTAAATACTCCCACTTGGTTCTGATTGTTGCCAACGGTCTTCTTGAGCTGAGAAGGGAGTGTGGTCGATTTGAATCTCCATTACCTTGCCTTCCACGGTAAACTAAGCTTAGGTTGCTTCCTTGTAAGCCAAGGTTGTACGGAATAGCTTGTAACTCAAGTTCTGTACGGACTGGCCTAGCTGAAGTGCTTCTGTTGACCAGCTCCTTGTTGAGTCTTCATGTCAATACTCCCCCTAAAGCTTAGCCATAGGATATGGGTAAAGCTTGGACCCCATGAAGACACCCCTCATTAAAACCTTTGTGCGAAAACCCTATGGGATAAAACACACAAAGTAAAAGAGTAGATGCTTCATGGCTTAGGAGGATCATGATCTAGCTAAGTCTATGAGTCCCAATCTTGGATGTATGAACTCACAGACTTTAGTACTTGCTCCCNAAGCTTAGCCATAGGATATGGGTAAAGCTTGGACCCCATGAAGACACCCCTCATTAAAACCTTTGTGCGAAAACCCTATGGGATAAAACACACAAAGTAAAAGAGTAGATGCTTCATGGCTTAGGAGGATCATGATCTAGCTAAGTCTATGAGTCCCAATCTTGGATGTATGAACTCACAGACTTTAGTACTTGCTCCCTTAGTGAAGATATCTGCTAATTGATCTTCACTTCTAGTATAGCAAGGTAGGATGATCTTCTGCTCCACAGCTTGTCTCACCTTGTGACAATCCACTTCTATATGTTTTGTTCTGTCATGGAAGACTGAATTGGATGTTATGTGTATGGCAGCCTGATTATCACAATGCATTGTGATAGGTGTTGTTGTCTCAACTCCCAAGTCTCTTAGCAGGTTCCTGATCCAAATGAGCTCACTAGTGAGCTTCCTCATTGCTCTATACTCTGCCTCAGCACTTGAACATGATACCACCTTCTGCTTCTTGCTCTTCCAAGTAACCAGATTTCCTCCTATGAAGGTGCAATAACCAGTAGTAGACCTCCTGTCCACTCTATCACCAGCCCAATCTGCATCACAATATCCCACAATTTTTGTGCTCTTGTTGCAACCCATCCAAACACCTTGATCCGGAGCCTCTCTTAGATACCTCATGATCCTTTCCACCATATTCCAATGATGTACTTTTGGTGCTTGCATATGTTGGCTTGCTTGGTTCACAGCAAAGCAGATGTCGGGTCTTGTAATTGTGAGATAGATCAGCTTCCCAACCATTCTTCTATAGAGCTTGAAATCACCAAATGGAGTGTCTTCAAACTCCCCCTCACGCAAGACTTTGTATCCTTCTTCAAGTGGTGTCTTAGCCACTCTTGCTTCAAGCTTTCCTGCCTCACTTAAAAGATCAAGTGTGTACTTTCTTTGAGATAGGAAGAGCCCCTCTTTAGAGCGGCATATTTCTATCCCTAGAAAGTACTTTAGCTCACCCAAATCTTTAATATCAAAGCTGGATTTAAGAAAAGCTTTAGTAGAGATGATACCTTCCTTGTTGCTTCATGTGATGATAATATCATCCACATAGATCAGAATCACAACAATTCCTTGCTTGCTTGTAAGGGTGAAGAGAGTATGGTCAGCTTCTGATATTACAAACCCTCTTCCATTTAGGGTTGTACTCAACTTGTCATACCAGGCTCTTGGTGATTGTTTTAACCCATAAATTGCCTTCTTCAATCTTAAGACGTTTCCTGGTTTAACCATGTCTTCCATACCAGGAGGAGGTCTCATGTAAACTTCATCCTCCAGCTCTCCTTGTAGAAAAGCATTCTTGACATCCATCTGCCATAAGTCCCATTCCAAATTCACAGCCAAAGACAGTAGAATTCTAATGGTATGAAGCTTGGCCACTGGTGCAAATGTGTCTAAGTAGTCTTCTCCATAGACCTGCGTGTATCCTCTTGCAACAAGCCTTGTCTTCTTCCTTTCTGGTTTCCCATCAGCTCCATACTTAATGGTATACAGCAGGCGGCTTGTCACAGCTTTCTTGCCTTTGGGAAGCTCAGTTTCATACCAAGTATCATTCTTGATCATGGCTCCAATTTCATCTCCAACAGATTCTCTCCATCCATCATGTTCCATAGCCTCTTCATAAGTCTTTGGAACATAATCCTGATCCAGGTTGGTGATGAAGGCTATATGCTCCTGTGGATTGCTTGCAAGGGAGCAAGTTGCTTGAATAGGATGAGCTACTGCATTGCTGTTGAAGTATACTCTAGTGTCAACCCAATTGGATGGATCTTTCCTCACTCTAGTACTTCTTCTTAGCTGCTGAGTCTGCTCTTCTACCACTGGTTCTTCCTGCCCTTGATCATTTTCTGGTTCTTCTTGCCCTTGATCATTTTCTGGTGCAGAACTTGAGTCATTGTTTGCTCCATCTTGATCATGTGTTGATGTTGAATCATTCTCTGGTGATGATTCATGATCACTGCCCCCCTCAGGATCAGGATGGACTGTCTCAATACTTGGTGATAGAATGTGAGAATCAGAAGTAGTTTAGGTGAATACTTGAGAGAGAGAGAGAGAGAATCCGTGAGAGAAAAAGAGAATGGAAGGAGAATTATTTTCCCTTAACCCCAAATGGTTCTTGGTACAAGTCTATTTAAAGACACAATAAACCTAAACAATTGGAAACTTGACAAGAGGAAAATAATAAACAAATGGTTCAGACCAAGGAGAGAGAGTTGCTCGCCAATAAGAATGAAAGGGACAGGACCAAACGGCTCTCTCTCCTTAACACCACCCGTGACTCTTTTCCAACGGCACTCTCCCCTCTTTGCCGACATCCTCACTTGTTCCTTGGCAAGTATACTTGTTCCTGATCAAGTGTAGCTCCTTTCCTTGTCTTGCAAGTCACGTTAGGTCACTCCTTGACCTAAACTGTACGGACTGGACATAACTCTTCCCTTGATCTTTCCGTGTGATAATCTTGCCAAGTTCTCTTCTTCCTTGTCNTTGGCAAGTATACTTGTTCCTGATCAAGTGTAGCTCCTTTCCTTGTCTTGCAAGTCACGTTAGGTCACTCCTTGACCTAAACTGTACGGACTGGACATAACTCTTCCCTTGATCTTTCCGTGTGATAATCTTGCCAAGTTCTCTTCTTCCTTGTCATTAATGCCTTCATGTCAACACTCCCCCTCAAGCTTGACCATATGGAACAAGTCAAGCTTGGAAGCCATGAAGCAATCCCTCATTAAAACCTTAGCTAGGTAAAACCCAATGGGACAAAATCCAAGCCAAGGAAAAAGAGTAGATCACTTCATGGAGGAGAGTCTAGTTACATGGGAGTTCTATGAGTCCTAACCTCGGATGTATGGACTCACACACTTTAATACTTGCTGCCTTGGTGAAGATATCAGCTAACTGGTCTTCACTTCTTGTGTAGCAAGGTAGAATCACTCTTTGTTCTACAGCTTGTCTAACCTTATGGCAGTCTACTTCAATATGTTTGGTTCTCTCATGGAAGACTGAGTTGCTGGCTATGTGAATGGCAGCCTGGTTATCACAGTGCATTATGATAGGTGTTGTGATCTCAATTCCCAAGTCCTTAAGCAGTGCTTTCATCCATATTAACTCACTTGTAAGCTTCCTCATTGCACGGTACTCTGCCTCAGCACTTGAGCATGAAACCACCTTTTGTTTCTTGCTCTTCCATGTTACCAAATTACCTCCAATGAAGGTGCAATAACCAGTAGTTGATCTCCTATCAACTCTATCTCCAGCCCAATCAGCATCACAATAACCAACAATCTCAACACTCTTGTTGCAACTCATCCAAACTCCTTGTCCTGGTGCTTCTCTTAAGTACCTTCGGATTCTTTCAACCATGTTCCAATGGTGTACTTTTGGTGCTTGCATATGCTGGCTCACTTGATTAACTGCAAAGCATACACATCTGGTCGAGTGATAGTAAGGTATATGAGTTTTTCCACCATCTTCCTATAGTGTTTCACATCTCCATATGCCTTATCTTCAATCTCCCCCTCACGCATCACCTTGTACCCTTCCTCTAGAGGAGTCTTAGCAGCTCTTCAACCAAGATCACCAGCTTCCTTTAATATATCCAGAGTATATTTTCTTTGAGATAGAAACAATCCCTCCTTGGATCTGCACATTTCTATCCCTAGAAAATATTTGAGCTCTCCCAAGTCTTTGATGTCAAAAGTTGCTTTGAGAAATGCCTTAGTGGAGCTGATCCCTTCTTTGTCACTGCCTGTGATGATAATATCATCCACATATATGAGAATCACAATAATCCCTTGCTGGCTGGTGAGAGTAAACAAAGTGTGATCAGCTTCAGATTTCACAAATCCTCTTCCATTAAGGGTTGTGCTCAATTTGTGATACCAGGCTCTTGGAGATTGCTTCAGACCATAGATTGCTTTCCTCAGCCTCAATACATTACCAGGTTTGACCATGCCTTCCATCCCTGGTGGAGGTCGCATATATACTTCATCTTCTAGCTCTCCTTGCAAGAATGCATTCTTGACATCTATTTGCCACAGATCCCATTCCAAATTCACAGCAAGAGACAGCAAAATCCTTATGGTGTGAAGCTTTGCCACTGGTGCAAAGGTTTCAAGATAGTCTTCACCATATACTTGGGTGTAGCCTCTTGCTACCAACCTTGTCTTCTTCCTCTCAGGTTTCCCATTGGCTAAGTACTTAATTGTGAACAACAGCATGCTTGTTACTGCCTTCTTGCCTTTGGGATGTTCAGTTTCAAACCAGGTTCCATTTTTCTCCATAGCTCCCATCTCATCTCCTACAGAATCTCTCCATTCCTTAACTGCCATAGCCTCCTCATAAGTCCTTGGAATGTAAGCCTCATCAAGGTTGGTGATGAAGGATTGATTCTCTATAGGATAATAGGCAAGGGAGCATGTTGCACGAGTAGGTTGAGCCACAGCTTGACTGTTGAAACCCTTGTGTTGATCCAGTTTGATGGGTGATTCCTGACCCTTTTGCTTCTCCTAAGCTGCTGGACTGGTTGTACTTCTTCAACTTGTTCTTCCCCATCAGATTCTGCCTCTAGCTCTTGAATAGATGGTTCCATCAAATTTTTTTCATCCTGATCATGAAGCTCTTGCTCTTGACCAATATGGGTATCCTCTTGATTCCCTTCTCTTGTTTCTGACCCCTCTTGATCAGTAGAAGACTCCTCTTGATTCCCCCCTTCAGGATTAGGATGAATAACCTCAGCATCCTCCACAGGTACTGGTCTTGGCTCCGGACCAGTGCTCATATTGATACCAAGGCTCTCCATGATGTGCTTCAGGTTTTGAGCTCTATCCGAGGCTCCTTTGGATAGATCCTTGAGTTCCTCCCATTTCTTTCCATCAAAGTTGTTGAGATGAAGCAATAAAAGACCAAGAGAGTTCAAAGGAAGAGTATTGGCGCCAGCAAAGACCATTTGAATCTTGCTTGGGAATCAAGGCAATCCGTACAACCTAGTGAGCCTTCATGTGCAAGGAACTGATCTGCCTTATGGAATGGAGTTAAAGAAGTCCCAAGATGATTAAATATAAGCTGGATGTCGGCAA
>CAKOAT010321377.1:0-19389 GCA_932364175.1 Eruca vesicaria subsp. sativa
GAAGACATGTTTTTTCAATCAGATTCGTGTGTGCAAAATAGAATGAGAGAGGATGAAGATATGGAGTGAATGAAGAGGATGAGGGGTGCTTGTATTTATAGATATCATCTGCCGACAATTCCCACGAAATTCCGAGGAAATTCCGAGGGAATAGCCGTTTGCGTCGGAATTTCCTCGGAATTTTTGAAATACCACAACGACTATCTAACAGCATAATTTCTCATCGGATTTTCCTGGGTTTATTTCGAGGGACATTGCGTCCTCAGAATGTCATCGGAAAAATCCGAGGAGACTTTTGTTCCTCGGAATTTCCTAGGTATATTCCGAGGAAATTCCGAGGAAACACATAAATTGTGTTTCCTCGGAATTCCCTCGGAATATCATCGGAATATTCCGAGGAAACAACGTTCCCTCGGAAATTCCCTCAGTATCGCTCTGTTTTCTTGTAGTGTTTCACGAACAATCCAACTACCAATGACCTTTTTGATCAAATTTCATTTAAGTTGTCGGTCTATACAGAACTGTGAATGACTAGTCTCCAAAGAGTGTTGTTGTGTAGTGCCTTATGAAAATCGACGTGCTTGGATGAATAAAGAGTGTCCATATTTTAGATTTTAGAAGAGAATCTCCAGGTGGACGAGGGCTTTGTTGAATACTATGATCTAAAGGTATAACTGAATAATGACCCAATCTGACGGTGTAATCACCGCTTCCATTGTAGTACCAAAAACTTTCTCTTCTTCCATAACATGTGTATACACTTTTACCAAACTTTGATCATCCTTACATAAATAGTGAGGAAGAGCCTACTTGTTCCACTGACGACACCTCCCATTATGCATGTTGCGGTTTTGAACACTAATGTCTGCACGGACACAAGGATTAAGAGCAGCGCGAGGAGGATTTGAAGGTATCTAATTATCCTCATAGACACTTATGTGTGTTCCATCGCCAACGTTGAAGTTATTTCCTTTTTAATAAGCTCTAAACCTACAAGAATTGAGGACTAACCAAAGGTTTGGTGCCTCTGTAAAGTGGCTTATTCATAGACACATCTACAAAATATTTGGCCTTGAATAAACGAGCAAATAAAGTCGTAGGATGTTTCAAGAGTCGCCAAGCTTGCTTCGACAACAAAGCATCATTGATTTTTGCCAAATCCTGTAACCCTAAACAACCGTCTTGTTTTGAGAACTGAAATTCGTTCCAAGTTCCAACCCCTGGAATACCTTTCTTATCTTGGATTTTTTCCACAAAAAAAAAAGACGAATAAAACTTGGGATTTCGTCCACCACCTGTCCTTGAATGTTGTAGCAAAACATAGAAAACACATGCATTGAGATTGCTACTAATTTCAGAAGGATCTCTCTCCCGCTTGTGTTAAGAAAATTGCGCCCTAAGAGGAAGTGCGTTTCATAACTCAAGCCACAATGTATTTAAACACATCTGATTTCTTTCTCTCAAAATGTTTTGGAAGTCCAAGATACTTGCATCCACCTCCATGTTAAGCAATACCTAGAATTCTTTTTAGACTGTTTTTAGATCACCTGTATACACAGTAACACAAGCCGAAAGTAATCATAGATTTATATTAAACTCATTTATTTTCTGACAAGAACATTCCTCATATGATCTGAAAATGTTCCGTAGGGCATTGCAGTTTTGATTATTCGCCTAACAAGAGAAAACTTGAACAAACTTACTTATTTTTTGTTTTTTTTTTCTCTTCTTTTATAGTTTTTTTAAGTTTGAAGATTATGTTTTAAGTATGGTGGCAGTAATATCTTGAAATTAAGACAAAATTCATACCAACAATTTTTAGAACTGAAAAGAGATCAAATCTAGCATATGCATTTGCCTTTCCAAATCATTTTCAAATTCACATTTTATTCATGTTTTCATTTGTATCGTTTCATTTTTATTGTTTATACACATTTTAATCATTAAATTTATATCCATTTGTATAGTCCTACATAAACATACAAAATATCAGGACATAATATTATAAAGTAAAATGGCGATCCACTAATTCTTGGTTGGAATACGAAGAAACATTAATAGAGACGATATACGGTTAAGGAAGGAGACCTGAGAAAGCAAGCTATCAATATGAGTCTGATGCAGTCCTATCGTTTTTTTTTTTTCTTTTAACTCCTATTGCCTTGGTTCCTCAAAGTTGCTTATCACTCACTTGAGGATAATCAATGGCAGAAAGATCTTGGTTTGGTGCAATGAATGTTTACGCTCTATGTCTCTAAAAAAGTAACTTTCCATAATTATATTTAATGTAGGACCCCATATCATTACGATTTGGACGCATAGTATATGTTTGGTTGCTTAACATGGCTGTTTCCAACGACATAATCCATCATAAAGTTTTGGAAACTAAAGGCTTGAGCTCCTTTCCGCTTAATACTAATTGTCATCTAAATGTGAACTTTTAGCACAAAAAAAAAGAAAAAAAAAGAATGTGAAAATGTCATAAGATTTACAATATGAGTAATTGTTATTGTGAATGTTGTTGAATTTGAGTTTGATCAACATAAATAAGAAGATCCAAATTTGATTGTAGGTTATTTCAAAGGTGTTTTTATTGATCAGAAAA
Organism: Eruca vesicaria subsp. sativa; assembly: GCA_932364175.1. Taxonomy (NCBI): domain Eukaryota; kingdom Viridiplantae; phylum Streptophyta; class Magnoliopsida; order Brassicales; family Brassicaceae; genus Eruca; species Eruca vesicaria. The sequence continues at coordinate 2,606 of CAKOAT010321377.1, forward strand.
TAATGAGGTTAGAATGTTTATGAACATGAGGAATCAGCCGGCAAACGTCAGAGTATGCCAGAAAAATACAAGTCGACAAGAAGAAATAAGATTAAGTAAAACCCTAACTTCTAACCGTCAGTCTTTATGTGGTAAAGTCTAGATCCCCTTCCTCATTGGCTTTGTCTTATTTTTATACACTAACTCCCCTCTCCTCTTTGCCCTAAGCCAGTTTAACCTAAGGAATTGGGTTAAGCTTAGCAGGCCGAATGGTTAGGCTGAGTCCTCGGGTCATGGTCCTAGTCGCGGAGCTATGAAGTCGAGCTGGTGTGTTGAGCTCGTGGCGTCTGAGTTGTATTGAAAAGCCATGGAGCCGATCTCGTGGTGCCGTACGTATTAGGCTGAGTTGAGCAGACTTAGTTGGCTTATTTCTTATTTGATGGATTTTGTGGAGGGATGTAATGGCATCAACATTGTTAGTAGTTATGACTCTGATACTTCTTATTAAGAATAATATCCACCTCTCTTTTGTGAGATGAAAATGACTATGAGCAACTAGAAATACAAACAATGTTTTCTTTTTTATCTTTTGAAATACCCATCTTTTGCAGGGAGGAGATTCGCGAACGATGAAAGGGACCCAATGAGTTCGAAAGAATTGAACAGATCGGAGTGTACACACTACTACAAGCAGGTGTATCTGTCCGCAATAAATTCTTGACTTGCATAGAACACACATATCTACGTATCTATACAAAGTATTAACTAAAAATATTTTGCGTAATTAAGAGAGTAAGATTCTTTCTTATAGTAATGTTCGGGATCTTGACTCAACGTCAAGCTTAATCATGGGCATGCAAAATGCACGTAATAGTAAAACACAAATGCTTACAAATCGATTACTAGATGACAAAACGATAAACACAAGACTAATTAATAGTTATTTTATCACATTATAACATTATCAAAGATCCAAAGAGACTTATCATAAAGAAGAAAACTAAAGGTAACGATGATCGATGCTGAAAATACCTATTATAATTAGTCACATCTGGATCCATTTAGCAAGCTGGGTCGGGTTAACCACACCAGAGACGTGGGTCCCATCTGTCTTGAACACACTCGCTACCTCAGAGTAGCTCTGGTGATCAGCCTTCTTCTTCACTTCCCTGTGTTGCGGCGAGTCCAGTGGCCCAACTTCAGCCCATCCAGGATACAGCTTCCGGCCCAACATGGTCCCGCACGTGAGGAACTCGTGAGCCATATATCCAGCCAAGAGATAGTTCGATGTAGCCGGAGTGGCTCTTTGATTAAAACCATAATCACTCTCCATCGTGTCTTTGCGTTTCCCCGACGCGCCCAGAGTTTGAAATGTGCACGCGTGGTGGTTTTGACTCATTTGTTTAAGTTCACTTCAGGTTATGTCACGTGGCTTGTTAGATCAAGGTTACGATGGTCAATAATCAAAAGAGGAGGGACAGAAATGTCAATTGCCTTTCAAGAAGCGTAAAATGCTGACTGTCCGAGAAAAGTAAATAAAAGGTTTGAAGATAAATATAATACAAAAATATGAAAAGCGCGAAGATAAATCTGAGCGGATGGCATAAACACGGCGGTGTCGAAAATTGGTGGAGATCGCACCAGCAGAGATCGGAGAAAAAAAGGTAGGAAGAAATTGGAGAAGAGATGTCGCCGCCAGAGATCGGCAGAGGAATAATAAAGTGAAAACGAAGAGAACTAAATAGAGAGAGAAGAGATGGACGAAGGGGAAAAGAGACGTAATAACTAATTATATTTGATAATGCTATGTCGTGATACAATAAGTGGGCCTTGAACTAATTCTAATGGACTATTTAAAAATCTGCCTGAAAAAGCCAGAAATATTATATGTGGCTTAACTGCTACTGCGATTTTCACATTTTACCTTTTTGGTCCATTTAATAAATTACTTATACATTTAATCATTTACACATAAATTTATACATTTATACTATTATCAAGTATTACTTATAACGTTGCATAATGCATATATAAGAGATATGACTTTCTTTTTTTTTGAAACATAAGATATATGACTACTTCAACAATTTTGTAATAGACAATTTTGTAATACTAGATAATAGTTGGTATCATATTTTACAAAAACAAGGATTGTCGTTGTTTGAACCGAGTTCGGTGATAACAAGTGAATAATCGACGGAAACTCGTCGGTGGGTTATTACGAAGGTATAGACGAACAAATGAAAGCGAAGAGTGATTTTATTGATCGGAAAGTGAAGATTACAAAGGAAACAATGATGCTCGGAAGCTCTGAGAGTTGTACGGACAGATCTAAGAACAACGCTATAGTGAAACCCTAGTTTGGTTGCCGCTCAGTCAGTCTATTTTCGTATCCTTCTTCCGTTCGTCACCTCTTCGCTTTTATAGGTTATTGTACGGAAAACCTAATGGGACGTATCCTTCGCTCCATGGGCCTCCTCGGCGGGCCTCATCGTCTTACTCGGTACGGATGATGACGTAAGCTCACACGGACTCCCTTGTCGCGTTGCGCCTAAAGATTCTCCTCGCTCGTGCGAACCAAGTAATGGGCCTGGGCCTCTTATTCGACAGGCCTTGAGGGTTGAATTTGATCATATCCCCTACAATAAGTCCCCCCCAGTTCATATAGCCAGTGGTCGGGTTTAGTGAAGTGGGATAACGGTGGTCGGGAGAATAAGTTACTCGGTGTAAACCGGATTCGGTTTAGCTTTAATCGAGGCGGTTAATCTCGATTCGCGAGGTCGGTTCGATCGGGAGGTGAAGAGTCTCGGGCCGATTCACGCGTTTCTAGGTGCTTCGTGGGCCCAATAGGCCTCGTAGACCTAATTATTGTTCATTGGAACGCGCGTTTGCTTCCTCCCCTATAAATAGTCTCCTTCCTCCCTCATTTATTCATCTTCTTTGCTCTACACAGGTATCCTCTCTCTCTCTCTCTTCCTCTCCTTTCTCTCTCTATTATCCGATTTATGTCTCTTGGTAGACGTTTAACATCGACCGAGAAAGGTAAAGAGATATCGAACAGTTCCTGCTTCCCCGAAGATCGAGTATCTCCCAGGCGTCAGTTAATCGAATCCGAGCTAGCGCATCAAGAGGCTCTACGTGACCAGGACGGACTAGATTTATCTCAGCAACTACTCGTGATGGTTGATTCCGAGAGACTTAGGCGGGAAGGAAAGGTTGCCAGAGCGCGAAACTCTCTCGGGTCGGGAGAAGATTCGAGCGGTTCTCGAGTTAGGGATGCGCCCGACAACTCTCTTTGCTCGGAAGATGAGCCAATGATCCCCGTTCACTTCTTTCCGGGAGGGCTGTTCGATAAATTGCCGGCCCTTCATCCGGAATTCTCTCGTCCAACGAAAGTGGACGGCCAGGATTGGGACAACGTTCTCAAGACCCGGTCAACTATAGCAACCGTCAAGACAATTCTTCGGGAACGGGGAGGACAGGGCGCGACATTCATCATCCCAAACGCGAACCAGAGGCCCTGGACGCCACCAATCGGGTATCAGTGCGTCTACGAGTCGTATTTTCAGAAGGATACCCGTCTATGGTTCCCGATTCCTTGGTTGATTACCTCCTACTGTTTTCGTCGGGACGCGGCGATTTCGCAGTTTATTAATGGTTCCTTCCGAGTAGCTGTCGGTCTCATGGTTATGGCTGCCGAGGAAGATCTGCCGCTGAGTGTTCGGACTTTTGAAGAGCTTAATAGGGCGTCGAACATGAAGAATGGTTACTTCTCCGTGAAGATGCGATCAGGTTTGGGCATATTGCAGGGCCCTCCGAACAAGACCGAGGATTGGCAGCGTTGGTATTTTTATGTGAGGTCGGATAAGAGTGCATTCGAGGAGCCTCCCAGCGAGGATTATAGGGTTCTCTGGAACTCGAGCTTCGGTAGAATACTTAGCCGAACACATTACCGTTCGTTTCAGATCTAATCTTTTTTTTTCTTGGCTTTATTTTTGCAGTTCCGCATTCCAATACGAAGGATTATCCCGACGACTTTCTTCACGTCGTTCGTAGAATTGCTCGTGCTTCTCCCCTTCGTTGGTCCGACGTCTCCTTTTCGCGCATCCGACGTTCACTTGATCGGATTTCTAGAGGTACTCGGTATTCTGTTCACCTTCTCCGTCGTTCGATTACTCTACCACTGTGATATTAACTTCGCTTCCCTTCATCATTTTTCTCAGTTGACTGGAGATCTGATTTGCGAGCCGAGGTTCGAGGTCGTAATCGTCTTCATATCTTCTCCAAAGAGCGTTCTCCTCCGAAGAAAAGAGCCAAAAAGGATATGAAGGACGTTGTGAACCTCTGCGATCTTATTGAGGACGAGATTGAGGAGGCTGAGCCTTCCCGACTCCAAGACAACACACCGACCACAGGGATCGATCCTTTGGGTGAAACGGCAACTGATGCTCCTGCTCGGGATGATGACGACGAGGCGTCTATGAATGAAGGGGTCGAACCTCTAACGAGAAAGAGAAAGAGACTGAACACCAATGTTCCGGGGAGTCCGTCGGTCCCCGAGAGTTCGTTTCCCGTCGAGGAGAGGAATGAACGCGCTCTGGTGGTTCTGGAGCCGAATCCGATCGTTGCGGTCCCGACTTCTTCTCCAGTCCCGAGGGAGGACTCGATGCTGGTGGATAACCCGGGCAACGACCACAGCTCGCCGTTGGGCCCGGATGTTACTGCCGGGGACAAGGAACATCTGGTGGAGGCGGAAGGCGAGACTCCTCGGAACAAGAAGAAGAAGAAAGGAAGTTCGAAGACTTCCGGGACAGGCGAGCCTGCCACTAAGGACCGGGTCCCCGAAGATCCCACGCCTGCTCCTTCCTCTCACAGGTCTAAGTCGTCTGAGGTTGAGGGATCCGCTCGAAGACCTCGAGCCCCGGATAGTTCTGTTCCGGCTTCTGCTCCTCCTCTTGTTGACGTTCCGATCCCTAGGGCTGCGCAACTGGCTGTTGAGAAAGGAGGGGTCACTCTTCCTGGCCGCGGTTTGAAGGGGTTCAATGATAAGGTGGACTTCCACCACGAGGACGTGGACCCACTGTGTACGTTACCGAACAAATGTGCCGACTTAGTTCGCCAGATTCGGGGCGGCCCTAAGCCACTTCCTCCCGTCTCGGACTTGATATTCGGGGACGACTTCACCGATTCTGCTAGCGCCGACATCAACGTTAGTCCCACTTTCCTTTGGTTTGATCTTGTTTGGTGCTGTGACCTGTTTTAATGGTTTCTTTCTCTCCCACTACGCAGGCTATGGCCCGACGAAATCATCTGGTCAACAAATATGATCGAGCCCTCCGTCATTCGATGGAGAAGTGTCAGAAGGCAGAGAAGAGAGTTGCTGCGAGGGACACTCTTTTAGAAAAGAAGAAGGCCGAGATGTTCGAAGTCTCCAAGAAGCTTTTGGACGAAAGGGACAAAGCGCGCGCCCGCAACCTTGACTATAAGAAGAGAGCCGACGCTCGAGAGGAAGAAGCCAGGGTCGCTCGGGTGGCGTTGGCCGAAGCGGAGCGCGAGAAAGATGCGATGGCCGCGACCATCAAGGAGAAAGATCAAGAGCTTAAGAGGTTGCGTCGATCGCGTACTCATGAGGTCACACTGGAGAGAGTCCGCGTTCAGACAGCATATGCGTCTAAATTTCAGTGTTGTTTTCAGAATATTCGGGATTACTTGACTCGTCGCGACATCTACGAGGAGAAGCGCCAACTTTACGGTCAAGCTTCCGGAGTCAAAAGCTGCCTCGAAATGATCGGCAGGAAGGGTCATCCTATTCCGACCAACATCGTAACAACCTTCGAGACGAAAGCTTCAGAGTATAAGGAGCAGATGAATAGCGTGGAGGTTGGGGATCTTCCTGAGAGTTATATGACTCTTTCTCCTCTGGTGCTTCCATCCTTATTCGTGGACGACCGCCTATTATCTGGAATTGATCCCTTTGGCTCCAACTCGGGGTTAATTGACTCGACGGTCGCGCGAGGGCTCCGCAGCCCGCATGAAGACTTTCCGACGCTTCCGGTGGATGACTCTCAAACCGTCGCTGCGACATTGCCCACGGACCCGACTCCCGTAGATGATCGAATTGAGGAGGCGCCCTCCAAGGCAGGAGAGCAGGTCGTCGGCTCGGAATCACACATTGTGGAGGTAACATCGCAGGTTGCTCCCGTGTCTACGGTTGATCAGTCGGAAGGGAATGCAGCTACTCTTTTAGCGCCAGATGTTGCGTCGAATGCGGATACGGGGAATACAGAAGACATTGCTCCCGGAGACGAGGAAGTTGATGTCGAGACCTGAGCTTGGGAACGTTGCCCGTTCATCTTATGTAACTTCATGTAGGATTCTTCTATTTGTGTTGTGTAATGTATAACCTCCAGTTAAACCGTTGTTATGTTGAACGCCGCTTAGTTCGTATTTTAAGAAGTTTTTTTTTACTTAGGGCATCGTGTCGAATGCTTCCCTTTTCCCCTCTCTCTCTTTCTTTTTAAATCTTTTCGGAGGCATAACCTTGAACAATCCTGTTGGGAGTCCTTTTTAAGGTACGTCTGTTAGTGGGCATTCCATGTAATACTTTGATCATACGCACAAAGCGCAGGTGTTTGATCGGGTTAAGTTGGAGATAGGACAGATGGAAGAGAGTTAGCTTGTAAGGGGAAACTCTCTTTTTATTAACAGGACTTCATTACAATCAATTGATTGGGTAAGTAAGGTGAAGGTATCGGGTCTGTTAATTGTTCCTCGTCCTCGGTTTCCATAAGGGTGTCCGCGCATTCTGGTGCTGCATGAGCATAAAAAGGGTATTTCTCCTGTGGGTTCCCTGGTTCCCATGAATGACCTCGTGGGTGAAGGGCGGACCTTCTTTCGAGCACGAGTTAGCCGCCGTGATCTTTGTTGGATACACGAGTGCGACCGATTTCGTATCGGTTTCGAGTAAACCAGGTTTGTAGGTTTTGGTTGGGGTATGACTGTACCCTTGGTAGGGCTGCCTACGTACCTCGTTGGAGGATCAAGTCATTCGTAGTTCATTTTTGTCCGAACAAAAGTGATCCGGAGACGCATTTGATCGGGCGAGTAAAAGTGGTATAAACGCATTTACCCAAGTGTGATGAGAGTGCTACTCGTCGGCAAAAGTGGCCCGGAGACGCATTTGCTCGGCGAAAATAGATATATACGTATATATATATATATATATATATTATTTTTTTATTTTTATTTTTTTTGGCGCGGATACGCTATATGTAATAACGCTTGAGGTTTAAGGAATTCCATGATCGTGGTAGTGGCTCTCCCGATGACGTCTCAAGCTTATACACTCCTGGTTTGACAACCTTAGTTATTTTGTAAGGGCCTTCCCAGTTTTCTCCGAGCTTGCCGGCCTTCCATTCCCTCGTATTTTCGAACACCTTCCGAAGGACGAGATCTCCGAGCTCGAGTGGTTGAGAGTGAACTTTTTTGTTGTAGTAACTTTGGATCTGGTTTTGGTAGTTTTGGATTCGGAGCAGCGCCTGGTCTCGGCGTTCCTCGAGTTGATCCAAGGCATGAAACATCATTTCCTCGTTAGCATCTTCATTATGTGGGAGCCTGGCGCGACGTAAGCTCGTGACGTTGACCTCCGCTGGTGCCATTGCTTCGACACCGTAAGCGAGGGAGAAAGGTGTGGCCTTAGTTGCACCTCGTGGCGTTGTTCGGTGTGACCAGAGGACGCCATCCAATTCGTCGGCCCAACATCCATTTTTGAGGTCTAAACGTTTTTTGATACTGTCTAGGATCGTTTTGTTCGTAGCTTCTGCTTGTCCGTTCCCCTGCGGATGCCTCGGAGTTGAAGTGCTTAGCCTTATCCTCCATCGGTCGCAGAACCCTAGGAGTTTGGTTGAGATGAACTGCGATCCGTTATCAGTCACAATTTCGTATAGAAGATCGTGGCGACAGATTATATTCTTCCATACGAAGCCTTGTACCTCGTTATCGGTGACGTGGATGAAGGCTTCTGCTTCGACCCATTTGGTGAAATAGTCGGTCATAACGAGGACGAAGCGACGCTGTCGGGAGCTCGGCATAGGTCCGATAATATCCATCGCCCAACGCATGAATGGGTACGGTGCGGTAGTCATCTGAAGAAGTTCGGTAGGTCGATGAATTATGTGCGCATGTCGTTGACATTTATCGCAACGGCGGGCATAAGTCTCGCAATCGGCCACCATTGACGGCCAAAAGAAGCCCGAGTTCTTTACTTTTAGTGCCAGTGCTCGTCCTCCCGAATGATTTCCGGCTGCTCCTTCGTGGGTTTCCGCCATGACAAGGCGTGCTTCTTCGCCGTGTAAGCAGCGTAGCAGAACTTTGTTCGACGTCCATCGGTAGAGGATCACGTCGGTGAGCACGTAGTTCGTACTCTTCGTCTTAATGCGTCGAGCTAACCACTTCTCAGGGGGTAATGTACCGTCGGCAAGGTAATTGATGATCGATATTCGCCAGTCGGGAAATTCTTGTTCGGGTTGGTCGATATGTGGAGCGTGATCGTCGTTGCCTTCTTCGTCGGGATTGTCGTCGATATCCATTGACTCGGAAACCGAGGCCACAGAATTCTGTGGTTCCTTTGCTACTGTTATACTCGGGTTGTCGATCTTGTGTATTGGTATAGTTCGCTTCATTTGATCATAGAGCTTACTTCCGAGGGAGGCGAGGGCGTCTGCACACACATTCTCTCCTCGCGGAACCTTTGTTAACTCGAAACAATCGAAACTCTTGGCGAGATCCTGGACAAGTTTGAGGTATGCGTCCATTCGTTCGTTACGAACATCGTAATCCCCATGATATTGACTGACGACGAGTTGCGAATCACAGTAGACGCTCAGACGTTTCGCGCGGACTGCTTTTGCTAGCCGGAGGCCGGCAATTAGCGACTCGTATTCGGCTTCATTGTTTGAAGCGTTAAAACCGAAGGTGAATGATTGTCTGATGAGTTCGCCGGTTGGGGACTGAAGTTGCACTCCTGCGCCCGAGCCATTGCTATTAGATGAACCATCAACGTGTAGTATCTAATTTTGGTCGGGTATGACTAGGAGTTGTTCGAGGTCGGGTCTAACTCTATCATAAAATCGGCGAGGACTTGAGACTTCAGCGTGATGCGGTTCTTGTAGGTTATGTCGTATTCGCTAAGCTCGATTGCCCATTTGGACAGTCTCCCTGACTGATTGGTGTTGTGCATCACGGTTCGCAGCGGTTGATCTGTAAGGATCTCGATCGCATGCGACTGGAAATAAGGGTGGAGCTTTCTAGCGGAAGTGATAACGGCGAGGGCCATCTTTTCTAACGTTGGGTAGCGCGTCTCGGGGTCTGTCATCCGCTTGCTCATGTAGAAGATCGGTTTCTGTTCCCCCATGTTGTCCTTTATTAGGACGCTGCTGACCGCTCTTGATGATACTGCGATATACAGAGAGAGGATGTCCCCATTATCTGGTTTGGCGAGGACCGGTGGCGTTGTCAGATACTGTTTGAGCTGAGCGAATGCCTCCTCGCACTTATCATCCCATATGAAGCGTTTGTTACCGCGAAGGAGTTCGTAGAACGGTAAACATTTATCCGTAGATCGCGAGATAAACCGGTTTAGGGCTGCTATTCTACCGGTCATTCTCTGGACTTCACGGGCGTTCTTCGGACTCGGGAGATCTAGTATCACTGAGATCTGCTTTGGGTTTGCTTCGATTCCTCGTTGCGTGACGATATAACCGAGGAATTCCCCAGACGTTACTCCGAACGTACACTTCGCCGGGTTCAATTTCATTCCATATGCGTTCAGTATATCGAAACATTCCCGGAGGTGGGAGAGATGGTCGTCGGCGCGAAGGGACTTGACGAGCATATCATCGATGTATACTTCCATCGTCCGACCGAGCTTGTCGGCGAACATCTTGTTGACGAGTCGTTGATAGGTAGCGCCGGCATTCTTGTTGACGAGTCGTTGATAGGTAGCGCCGGCATTCTTTAGGCCGAAGGGCATGACTTTGTAGCAGTATGTCCCCCGATCGGTGATGAAGGAAGTTTTCTCCCTGTCGTCAGAATGCATCATGATTTAATTGTACCCAGAGAATGCGTCCATGAAAGTGAGTAGTTCGTTTCCGGCTGTCGCTTCCACGAGTCGATCGATATGCGGGAGCGGGAAGCTGTCCTTAGGACAGGCTTTATTGAGGTCGGTGAAGTCTACGCATACCCGCCATTTCCCATTTTTCTTTTTGACGACAACGGGGTTAGCAAGCCATTCTGGGTATCGTACTTCAACGATCGAACCAGCGTCTAATAGGCGATCAATCTCGTCGTTGACCGCTTTTGCTCGTTCTGGGCCGAGGCGACGACGTTTCTGCCTTATCGGTTTGAACGTTGGATCCACGTGAAGTTCGTGAGTGGTGATAGTCGGGTCAATTCCTTTCATATCAGAGGTTGTCCAGGCAAACGTTGAAGTGTTTTGCCGAAGGAAAGCGATGATGTTTTCTCTCATGTCATCTAGCAGATAAGCGCTTATTCGGACCACTTTACTCGGATCACTTTCGTCGAGGATGACTTCGGTGACCTCCTCTTTCTGTGGGTAGATTTTGTGTATGGGCTTGGTTACAACGTTGACGTGTGAATTCTCCTGGCATAGTTTCACAGCCGCGACCAGCAATTCGCGCGCTGCTTGTTGATCGCCACGCAGAGTTCGGATCCGGCCGTCATTTCCCGGAAACTTCACACATTGGTGTAGAGTTGATGAGATTGCCTTCATTATGTGGAGCCAAGGTGTTCCGAGTATGACATGGTAAGGCGCGACAGTATTTATCACTGAGAATTTCACGGTTTTTGTTACACCACCCGCATATACGGGAAGGCGGATGGTCCCGAACATTTCTTCGGATACTCCGTTGAATCCCGTGAGAGTCCGATTGGAGGGTTTCATCTGTCGGAGGTCGATCTCCATTTTTTCGAGCGTGTTTAGGAAAATGAGATCCACAGAGCTTCCCGTGTCAATTAGGACTTTCGTGACTTCGCATTCGCCGATCCTGAGCTCCACTAGCAGAGGATCGTTATGTGGCATGTGTACACCGACAGCGTCCGCTGGTGTAAAGGTGATCGGCGGGTAATCTTCCGGTTTGGACGGCCACTTCTTAGAAGAAATTGCTTGACGTTGGTGGGCTTTAACCGATCGGACCGAGTCTACACATGGGGGGGATCCACCCATGATGACGTTCAACCGCGTCTCCTGTTTTGCTTCCTCCTGCGCTTGGATGGTGGGAGCTTTTCTTTTATTGAGCAGCTGCCGTAAATCTGGCGCTTTAGCTTTGTCCAACGTGTGTCGCAGGTCTGTGGTAACATGTTGGGGAGGGTTAGTCTCGACGGATGTCGTGCCCTTCTGTTTGCGCGCCTTCTTCGAGTTGAGTCGTTCGCGGAGGTCATCGGTCCGTCCTCCTTGACGACGGGAGTTAAGATATGTCCGAAGGTCCGAGGATCCTGTATCGTCGTCCGAGGGTTGTGCTCCGTGCGAGAGGATGACTTGGATTCGCTTCCTGTTTTTTGGTTGCTCGTCGTCGGCTGCCTGCTCATCTCGGGGGTGCTCTGTCGCGTTTTCCTCATCGGATACGCCTGAGCGGTTTTCTTCCTCGCGCCGAGATTTATCAGTCGTTTTCTTGGACCTTTTATCTTTGTTTTTGCTCCAGCTCTTTCGGCGTTAGTCCGCGGCTTCGGAGGCTCAGCTTCTATCTGCCCAGCTGCGTACTTCGCGATAAGATGTTCGCCAAGATGTCTGCAGTCCTTCGTAACGTGGCTCTTGGTATTGTGATATTTGCAAAACTTGTTTGTTTCTGTCCGTCGGGGGGATCGAGAGCCAAACGGTGATCTGGCATCGCCATCCTCGCGGTAATAATGATTCCACCCTTTTCCTCGGACTACGAATGTAGATGGAGGAGATTCGTCGCCCTCGACGTGATAAATGTATCCTTTCTTGCGGTCATTACGATCTCCAGAAGAATGTTGACGGGGTTCTTGGCGCGAATCTTATCGGGAGTCGTGACTCTTCGTAGTTCCTGGTTTATCCGGGTTCCGCTTGTTAAGTATTGCGCGAGTATCTTCCTCCATGCGGATAAAATTGTGGGAGCGGGCTATAGCATCTTCTAGCGAAGTGGTCAGACTTCGGTAAAGTTCCTGGCGGAACGGTGAATCTACGTAAAGTGCATTCTGGAGGGCCTCGACAGCCATGCTATCCGGAGCGTTAACTTTGGAAGCCAAAGTTTTAAACTTTCCCATGAACTCGTTGAGGCTTTGGCCGGAAGTTTGTGACATTTTCCAGAGGCCAGAAGCCGTGGCTCCCTGCCGAGTGAACATGATGTAATGTTTCAAGAATGCTGAAGATAAGTCGTGAAAGCTATCGATGGAGTTTTCGGTTAGTCGAGAAAACCATGTCAGTGCCGGCCAAGTGAGACTTTCGACGAAGAGCTGACAGAGTCCTGCATCTTTTTCTTCGTCGGAAAAGCGCGATCTGCCCATTACGATGTTGAAGGCGGTTACATGGTCGGTCGGGTCACTCTCTCCGGCGTAGGTGGGGAGTCTGAGTTTCTCGGTCAGACGGATCTTGACATTACTTATTCGCGCTGTGAAAGGAGTGCGTAGTGACTCTGCTAAGACGCGGTCGATATGGGGTGCGGCACTCGTGGCGTGATGGATCTGAGACGTTATGGTTTGGAGCGACAGTTTGAGCTCGGCTATTTCCCGTGCGGTTTGAGAGTCGGAACCGCTAGCTGGTAGAACGGAATCGTCCGTCGGGGTGTCTTCCGGTTGCATCGGCTGGTTTGCCGGCGTTGGTGTAGGGTTGGTATTGAAGAGGAAACGACGGACTGAAGCCATGTCGCGAGCCGCCCCCTCCGGAGGTGAGAATATAGCGGCGATAGCCGCGAGCTGGGCGTTTGTCTCCTTTTGAGATTCGTCTTGCTGTGCAAGACGGGCCATGACAGAATCCATGAAGGTTTTGAGGGTCGGGACGACTGGAGTTTCCTCCGGTTGTATGTCGGGAGAATCTGCTTCGTCGTTTGGCATGTTCGTCACACTGCTTCATTATGCCCCACGGTGGGCGCCAACTGTTTGAACCGAGTTCGGTGATAACAAGTGAATAATCGACGGAAACTCGTCGGTGGATTATTACGAAGGTATAGGCGAACAAATGAAAGCGAAGAGTGATTTTATTGATCGGAAAGTGAAGATTACAAAGGAAACAATGATGCTCGGAAGCTCTGAGAGTTGTACGGACAGATCTAAGAACAACGCTATAGTGAAACCCTAGTTTGGTTGCCGCTCAGTCAGTCTATTTTCGGATCCTTCTTCCGTTCGTCACCTCTTCGCTTTTATAGGTTATTTTACGGAAAACCTAATGGGCCGTATCCTTCGCTCCATGGGCCTCCTCGGCGGGCCTCATCGTCTTACTCGGTACGGATGATGACGTAAGCTCACACGGACTCCCTTGTCGCGTTGCGCCTAAAGATTCTCCTCGCTCGTGCGAACCGAGTAATGGGCCTGGACCTCTTATTCGACGGGCCTTGAGGGTTGGATTTGATCCTTTCCCCTACAGTATTTAAGAGAAATATCTTTACCACGACGTGTGTATTTCGCATCAAATTTTGAGTTATAATTAAGAATGAATAATTTGTTCGGATTGAATCTGGTTGTAAAACCGAAAAAAAATGAATCATGTTACATAATTTTCTTTTGTTGACAAAGGGATTAAAAGACGGTTTGAAATATTATCTTTATTTCCATGTTCCACAACTAAAAAATGTTCAAATAGCTATAAATTGTGTGGAATTTTGTTAATTAATTTATTCACTTTCTCAGTAATAATAAAATGTGTAATCTTCACATCCATTGTGTGATTAAAATAAATGTTGTAAGGTATTAGGGTATTCTTTTAGTAAAGCGTGAAGTTGGTAAATCTTTTTAACATCTCTTTACAAGTGTTAGTTTGCAAGTGTTGACTGTGTTCCATATATACTAGCTTTGGGTACTCTGAACTATAAGGAATGAGTTTCTCTAGACTCAACTCCAATAATTTACATTTTACCATCTAGAACTATAGAAATGCATTAGTTTGAAAGTAAACGTTTTTTAAAATCGTTGAAGAACACTATACCTACCACTAAGCAAAATGGAAGGCATAGCTTGTTAAACAGTAGAAAGAAAGGAACACCATATGTATTATTTATAATATTATAGCATATAGAAAAGTCTTCATGGATAGGCGTGGGCATTCGGTGGTCCAATCGGGTGTCAGGGGTTCGGGTATAAGAAAAATAGCCCCATTCGGATAATATTAAAATTCGGTTCGATTTTGGTTCTACAAAGAAGATGCATTTCGCCAAGCTCTGTTTTGAGAAGGTATATGGGAAAGATAGCTTGGAGGCTAAGGAAATGGGAAAATCAGTGACTGATCTGCTCACATCCATGTTTGAGGAGTACAACAATCGTTTCAAAGGCTCCTCTGGACAAGCATCACAACAAAATGAAGCCTCTCGGGTCCCTGGTACATAGTCTCAGGAACAACCAGTGGAAAGCATGGAACTGGTGGTTGAGGATTTCAGTTATGAAAGGATGGATGCTGTGTATAAAGATCTTGTTGCTGAGAAAGGTGAAGATACTAGGGATGAGCTTGAAGTTTACTTGAAGGAAGCTGTTGAGAATCCAAAGCTCATACTAGGAATCGAGTTTGACGTTTTGTCGTGGTGGAGGGTGCATAAACTGAAGTACCCAGTGCTTGCAGAGATGGCAAGAGACCTATTGGTTATGCAGGTTTCATCAGTGGCATCAGAAAGTGCTTTCAGCACAAGTGGGAGGATATTAGAACCTTATAGAAGCTGCTTAACTCACTGCATGATAGAGGTTCTTATGTGTACTGAGCAATGGCTTCATGCTGACATTAAGCTTAAGGAAAATATCATCACAAATGAGCAAATCCTAGCTGATATTGAAGAGCTTGAGAAAAGTATGACTTCTTTTACCATTGTTATGTATTCATTTGCTTTAAGTTGCAGTCAATTTACTGATTTTTTGTTTGTTTTTATTGTGTATACTCGTTTGCTTTTTTTATCAGAATTGAAGCTCACAATATTGAAGTTTGAAGGCTGGAGATTGAAGTTTTAAGGCTGGAGATGAAGTTTAAATGAGTTTATTTTTATTTCATTGAATTATGTTGCTTTGTGTTTGGTTTTCACTTGGTGTTTTTTGTTTTGGTTTTCATTTCATCTCAATAATGGTGATCTTTGTTTCACTTCTATTCTAATAAAGTTTTGAAGTTTCTCTCATCTTTTTGTTACATGTTTTATGAGTTCGAATTGAATTGATCACCATGTTTTATGAGTTCGAATTGACGTTACTTATATGCATTACATGTTTTGCTTAATCATCACCTCTACATTTCGTTACTTGTATGTATTTCAGGCTTTTGGCACATACCAAAGTGAAGCAAAACAAGTTTTTATGTTTCTGAAGTATAACCGAACAACCGATTTACAACCAAACCCGATTGATTTTATGGTAATTTGGGTTTACAAAAAGTTGTAAAATCCGAACCAAAACCGGCGAAATCCAAAAGGAAGATTCCAATCGGGTGCTTGCACGATGGGAGCAGAATAAGAGACTTCTTTATTTCTTCGAAAGCTCTCATGCATTAGGGTGTAAAGTAAAATTTTACTTCCTTGCATAGGAGGGTAGTAAGAGGTCTAGCAATTTTGCTAAAATCTTTGATAAATCTCCTATAGAAACCAACGTGTCTGAGAAAGCTTCTAACGTCTTTTACGTTTGTTGGTGCCGGTAATCCGGTCATTACTTCTATCTTAGCTCGGTCCACTTCTATACCAGCGGCAGAAACTTTGTGACCTAGGACAATGCCATCGTTAACCATAAAATGACATTTTTCCCAGTTTAGCCCAAGGTTCTTTTCTTGACATATCGCCAACACTTTACATAGATTGTCGAGACAATCTTTAAAACTAGATCCGTAGACTGAAAAACCGTCCATAAAGACTTCTATAAAGTCTTCGATCATGTGTATAAAGATAAATATCATGCATCGTTGGAAAATAGCAGGAGCGTTACAGAGTCCAAACGGTAGCCTGCGATAGGCGAATGTTCCATAGGAGCATGTAATGGTTCTCTTTTCTTGATCGTCGGGATGTATGGAGATCTGGAAAACCGGAATATCCATCAAGAAAACAATTATATTGGTGATTTTCTAATCTTTCCAACATCTAATCGATGAAGGGAAAAGGAAAATTGTTGGGGTCAAAATCGGTACGACGGAATTAATAGCCAAAACTCCCCGCGAAAATACAAAAAGAACAGTTTTATAAAACCCGAGGAATAGTTTTATAAAACTCGAAAAATCGTTTTATAAAACTCGAGAATCGTTTTATAAAACTCGAGAAATCGTTTTATAAAACTCGAGAAATCGTTTTATAAAACTCGAGAATCATTTTATAAAACTCGAGAATCATTTTATAAAACTCGAGAGATCTTTTTATAAAACTCGAGAAATCGTTTTATAAAACTCGAGAAATCGTTTTATAAAACTCGAGAAATCGTTTTATAAAACTCGAAGATCGTTTTATAAAACTCGAAGATCGTTTTATAAAACTCGAAGGTCGTTTTATGAAATCCGAAGATCGTTTTATAAAACTCGAGAATCGTTTTACAAAACCGCAAAAAACCAAAAAAGCCGTAAAACGCGAACTAGTCGCAACTAGTTCGCCCATCGGCGAACTAAG
>CAKOAT010321488.1:0-10499 GCA_932364175.1 Eruca vesicaria subsp. sativa
AGGAGATCTAGAGTGTCCACGTAGGACTATAAAATTAACCAATCAAAAGCTGTTATTTGGTCACGTCACACCCTCTATTAATCGATAATAGATTCAATCGGCCCATTGTTAACGAGTACAGTCGTCTTCGACTCTTTCAATTCATTTGAATCAAATTGACTGCAAATTGCCGTTTTTCTTATATAAATCATCATTCACTTCCATTCATTAAACCATCTTAATTAGATGCATCCTTTCACCTCCATGTGTTTCTTCTCATATATAAATCCTTTTGTATCAGTTCAGTTCGAACCAAATTCTACATCCTCCATCGACAGCCATGATATCTGCTCATGCTTCCGGGAAATCTCAAGTTGTCCTCATCGATGAACAGGCATGTGTCCTCTTTCTCCATTTTTATTTTTCCTTCCATCTGTCTCCTTAACAAGTTTTCGCTTTTCTTCCGTCATGCGAGGCTTCATCTCATCTTATCGTGCTCCACTAAATGAGCCTCAACTCAAACCAGGAGCTAATTACAGCCTTAAGAATTTCTTCGCAACCTTAATGTACTGGTGAGTGTTTGTGGCTTCAAACGTTTCCTGCTTCACAATCCTATCTATGTTTTCAGTCTCTCTTTTTGCTCTGTATTTTGGTAAGCCAAAGGAATCTTCAGTGACACTTTTAATCATATTTGTTTTGCTTATTGCTGCAAGTTGGATTGTAACCCAGAGATTGCTAAGCTGGTCAATGAGGAAGACATAACTAAGGCCGAGACAATGACTATTGGTGAAATCTTCTATTACATCAAGAAAGGATCCGCCAAGGTATCACCTGGTTGTTGACGAATGCATGAAGCATTTTTTTTTTTGTCTATAACTGTCACAAAAGTTGTTTTTACCTCTTACAGTCCCACAGATGAAACCCACATTTGCTGCAACTGCTGAATTTCCCCAGCTCTCTGCAAATTTTTTTTCCGCCTCTTCCAATGGATGTGGAGACCTTGCTGATGAGGGAAATGGTGGCTCAACTAACAGTGGCAAAGCCACATTAAGCCCAACGTGCTACACATGGAAAATAGTGCATCAATTGCTCATCCATAGATTGGACACAGGGGTTTCTGTTTTACTTTCCTTCCAGTTCTTAAGTTTTGTTCTGTTATTGCTCTGTAAGAGATCCTTTTATCTTAATTATTTCGACATAGCTCAAGTTAGACTTTGGTCTTTTTATTGCTTTGTCTGATTGTGTGGTTTTAATTTTTTGCTCATTGTTATCTCCACACTTTGACAAAACCAAGAAGAAGATGATGAAAGTTGTCATTCTGGATCCTATTGAGGACTCAACAGAGCCACAAACGGAGAGAACTGATTCATTGCTTGGTATGTTGACGAGTTTACGAGAACTTTGGCGGTTTCTTTTCAATGGTGTACAACATTACTTTGTCTTTATTTATTTTCACTGCAGGTTTTCCATGTTTTCTCATTTTCCTTCATGTCTGGTTGAAACAAAATAACTTTGAATTTCTTTACAAAGTTTTCCAGTCTAAAGACAATGGTTTGGGAGAATGTTCTACTTGATCATGAGCTGATGCGGTACGTTGTCTGTAATTTGCCATAGCAGCGGAATTCTAACCCTTTTCACACCAACTCAGAGATACTTGAAACAAGCTATTGTCGAAAAGAATCATGGTGTTTCAAACTATCTCTGCCAAGACTTTTGCATGCTTAATGGTTACAAAATCAATACTTCCCTAAAGATGGCTGCCATGGTGGATGCTTTAGTTACTGCTTGACCTGAATGAACTTGAAAAGATTGAAGATTACTTCCGAAGTAATTAATAAAAATCAAGCACAATGGTGCCACATATAATACAAAGGCCGTTTACTATGTTCTAAGACCCAATTTATGATCTTAAAATTCTTGCGTTTCCATGTGTTTTGTTTCTCTATTTGCTGCTATTTTGTTAGTGCTTTTTCTATTCGTAGAATTTGTAGAAGAAAAGAGTAGGCCACAGCTGGAATTCTTGAACAGAAATATGATCTTTGCAAACTTAGCCGGGCTTCCGCTTATGTAAATAAAATGAGTCTATGTTTTCCAACACTGGCTATGCAAATCAATTGTTTTGATTCCTATTTGAAACTCTTTTTGTTTTTGATAAAGACACATTATGTAGAGCTTCCTGAGGCTGTTGTATTGTATCCGGTTTCTCATCAGAGGGAAGGGTTATGGTGGCAGACATTGTGAGGGTGGGGAGGTTGGAAGAAAATGCAACAAAAAAGAACCAAATTAAAAAAAAATGAATGCTCTGATTTTAGAAAACCATATGACACACTATTATTCTTAACGGTAATGGAGTTAACTTTTTAGTATATACTAAGAGATCATTTTCTTTTTTTTCTTTCACTTAACAGTTTCATTTTTAATTTCATTGTATAATTTAATTTTAATGTATATAGTCATAATTATATATTTAAATATAAATTATTCCATAGTTTAAATTAACTATTTTATTTTGTAAAATGAATGGAGAGGCATTCCACATACTTTAAATTATCTAATTATATATAGATCTTAAATAGTAAAATATAAAAAATACTGTATACAGTAGAATTCTATAAATTAATACTTGATAAATTAATAATTTTTAAAAATTAATAAATTTTGGTGGTCCCAACTTGGGATAGTTCAAAACAGAAATCGATAAAATAATAAGATAATAATTTTTAAAAATTTCATGTAAATATATGGTCCCATTAAAAATATAAGTTTATATATTTATAAATTAAATATATTCATATTTTATATAAGTAAGAACCTATCATTATGTTATTTGTTTTATATTCAAAATGGAATTAATATTTATATTTTTTTAACACTTAATACATTTTTGATATGCTTTAGTAATATAATCTAAAACCACATTAAAAGTATATGCAATATATATTATATATACCAAATATATATATAAATTTCAATTTTTTAAAATAAATTAAATTATGCTAAAATCAATTTTTTATTTTAGAATAAATATATATTAAAATAAGAAATTTAAATAAAGAAACTTTTGAAAAATAAATATCTCTATAAATCAATAAACTTTCAACTTTCAATATTAATAATTTATAAAGGTTCTATTGTACATTACGAAACAACCAAGCATCTCCGTCGAGGGAGATGTAAAGCATAAACAATCAAAAATATAAAGTTGTTGTGTGAACAAACAGTATCCCTACGATATCGAAAGGTAAAAAATAAATAAAAATTTGAATGTCTAATACATACTGATTAAAAACCTTATTAACAGAAAATAGGATTCTTTTCTCAAGATATGTCACACATTTTTACTTTAACAAAAAAATAAGAATCGTCAACGACTTCAAAGAAAATATAAGAGTGAGGTTCAGTACATGATTTAGAGATAGACCTCTCATCTACACCTTAGCTCAGAAGATAACAATCAAGGAAACACATGTAAGAACAACTTTTGACATTATCCGGACTGTTTTTTATTTTTATTTTTTCCGACAAACAGAAAGTTTTTAATTCTAAACTCAAGTGTAGAATTATGCAAACTAATAAAAGTAATTTACTGCAAAATGTGAAAATCTACATGCAACCTTCAAACAAAAAAAAACAGACCATATCTCCCCGCATATCCTAAATTCTACATTGTGCATAGTTTATATACTTAATTATGATATTTCTGTAATATTTTATATTTACATAACAAAACTAAGTGTAATATTTAAAAAGTAACTATCCGCGTGTAGCGCGGTAAATTCTCTAGTATATGTAATTATTGAAAATGTAAGAAAATTTAACCTTTATAGTATATGAAGTTTTAAGCAATTATATTTTAATTGATTATAAAATTACATATCAAATTTTTTTGATGTAATCTCTTGCAAAATTCTTAAGTTACAACTCTTTTCATTTCATTTTAACTGTCGTTGTATAGTAAAATTTGTTTCAAAACAAATGTTGTTTTAGAATATTTTTTTGTTATAATTTCAATACAAATTAATTAATTTTATGTGTAATATGATTCTTTATAATCTCCAGTCTATTTTTTATTTGTTGAAATGTGATTTGATGTTTAGTTAATGATATTTTAATTTAAAAATATCCAAAATTAAATATTTTTAATCCGTATGCACAAATCTAAAATGAAAATTATAATTAGATGAAAGGAGTATTAGAAAAACATAACATTCACCTTAAATATAGGTATTCTTTTTAGGCGTCCAATCACGGAAGAATAACACTCACCCAAAAAAATGTGGTGGCTAATTGGTTGATGCATCAAATCAAATAGCATGGAAATGCCTAAAAAAATTGTAGTAAGAGAAAACTAAAAAAGAAAGATCTAAAAAATTTAAAATAACATGCACAAAAAAGTGGTTTTAGAATTAAGATATTACACTATCATATATTAGAAACATACTTTTAAATCATGATATATTAGAATTACTAAGTTTGTTTTATTGAAATTCAATGTTATATTATCACACATGTTAAAAATGGTCTCAGTTCTATTTCCTAAGATCATTATATAACAGTCAATTTGAGAATGTTATTGTAGACCTAAAACAAAATTATTAGCTGTGTAATTGTAGTTCTTTTCATGCATTTTTTTTATAACACTGACAGTTTGAATACTACAACATTGGAAAATAACCAATACAAAAGAAAATAAACAATGGGATGTCATTAGGCATCATAACAAAATGGATAGGAGCTCACCAGGAAAAAAACCCTTATGGATGAACCTCCATAGCGAGAAGGTGATGAAGCCACACTGGAGCATATCTGGCGATGTAGGACTGTTGCTGTTGATCACGAGTGACACTTAAAGCAATCGCCGTCGCTGCTTCATTGCGTTCAGGGAGAACGTGTTCTAGACTCCAAGTGTCTATCCTTTCCAGAAGAAAAGAGATATTGTGGCGGTTGTGGCTGAAAAGGGGGTTTTGGTTGTCATCAGGCTTAGTGAGAGCTTCATGTAAGTGTTCGGACGATGTCTCAAAAATTATATTTGAGAAATGTAAATTATGTAAACGCTCGACCGCCCAAAAAAGAACCCATAAGTCCGCCTCTGTTTTTGTACGCATATAGGAATATGCCCGGCGGCTATGCATGATTGTGACCCCATTTTCAGTATGTAATACCCACGAGGCACCACTAGGTTGGTTGGGTTTCATCCATGATGATCCAGTATTACATTTTAGGAACCCATTGGGCAGCGTTCTCCATCTCACTGTGTCCTTATTGGTTAACATCCCCATCCATTCTTTCTGTGAAAGTATCAAACCATGATGATTCTGCTTCATGCATTTATTTATAGTGATATTTTAGTCATTTTCAAGTAAATGATGCAAAGATACACAACTATACTATGAAAAAATAACTCCAATATCCATTCCTCATATTTATCATGCTAATCTTCTTACACATTTTTTTTTGTTTCAAGTAATAGCAACCTATTACACAACAAAATAAAAGAATTTGATACGGTTTAAATAAGTTTTTTTCACATATACAATAAATAAAGCATAACAATAGTAAAGTATTAATTTAAAAATAAAACAAAAAACGATTATTTTAAATGTATAATGAAAAAAAAAACTTAAGTGAAATATTGTAAAAAGTAAGAATTACATACTAATTCCTCATATTTATCATGCTAAACTGCTTACAATTTTTTTTTTGTTTCAAGTAATAGCAACCTATTACACAACAAAATAAATGAATTTGATACGGTTTAAATAAGTTTTTCATATATACAATAAATAAAGCATAAAAATAGTAAAGTACTAATCTATACTATTATATAAGAAGTAAATTTACTTAGTTGTCAACTTCTCATTGATTTTAGGTAAATTTGTTTATTTACCTTATTTAAATAATTTCATATACAATTTATTATTTAATAAAAATGAATTTATATTAATAATATTATATTTTAGAAATATGTTAATTATTTTGTATCAAATTGTTATCTTAAAAATATATTTTTCTATTATAAAATTCAAGTGAATTTACTGATTGATTTGTAACTTCTCCATGATTTTTATATTTTTGCTTATTTGTTCTATTTTAATAATTTTATGAATAATTTATTATATAATAAAAAAAATTTCTATTAAAAATATTATACTTTTAGAAAATAAGATAATTCTTATGTATTATATTGTTATCTTTAAAATATATTTTTATCATAGAAATTGAAAATTTAGTTAAAATATTAATAGTTAAATATAAAGAAAGAAATGCTGATTTATCAACTTCTCCATGGTTTTATATTTTTCTTATTTATCATATTTTAATAATTTCATATATAATTCATTAAATGATAAAATGAATGTATACTGATAATACTAGATTTAAAAAATAAGAATATTCTTATGTATTAAACTGTTATCTTGAACATATATTTTCTATTAGAAAATTTATGTGAACTATCTGATTTGTAATTTTTCTATGATTTAGATAGTTTTGATTATTTTTCATATTTTTAATAATTTCATATAAAATTTATTATAAAATAAAATGAATTTCTATTAAAAATTATATTTTGAGAAAATAAAATACTTCTTATGTATTATATTGTTATCTTGAAAATATATTTTTATTATAGGAATAAACAATTAAGATAGAAAAAATTATAGTTAAAATAAATTAAAGCAACACATTTGTAAAAATATTTTTTTAAAATATTTTTTATGTGAGTGTTGTTATTTATAACTAATTTTAAAACATAAATCATAACTTATTATATTGGTTTGGATTAATAAAATATAGACTAATAATAAATTGTATGAAAATTATGTCCACATGTGCAGACAAACCACCTAGTTTAAAAATACAACAAAAATGATTATTCTAAATGTATAATGAAAAAAAATTTAAGTGAAATATTGTAAAAAGTAAGAATTACATACAAATAAAAAAAATTAATAATTCAATATACATAATTCGCGGTAGCGCAAAAATATTTAATAGATTTTGTAGATGTGTCAGGGCGATAGTTTGGTGTAACATGGGAGTAGAGTAGTATGCTCTAATGATATGGATAGTTTTCCTTGTCAAGTTGACTTAAATTAAAGATTCTCCCCAAATTTTTCGTAGTTTTCCTTGATTTCCTCACTACCGCTTCCATTAAAATAGCCTTTTAATATTCTTCATAGAATCAATTTCAAATATAAACTTTAACTTCCGGCCTCTCTTATATATAACTGTATTTAAAAGGATATTTATAAAGATTTCTTGTTTTCAGATATCTGTGATTTAATTTTCAAAAAAATGGTTGAAGGAATATTGTCCAAGGCATTTTGGGTTGTTTATGCCACAGTATTTGCAGCTGCAACGGTGGTTTACGGGCAACAAGTTCCATGTTACTTCATCTTCGGAGATTCAACTTTCGATAGTGGTAACAATAATAACTTGCAATCTAAGGCAAAAGTTAACTATTCACCTTACGGTATAGACTTTCCCGAAGGCCCGACCGGCAGGTTTACCAATGGCCGCACTATTGCGGATATTATCGGTTAGTATATATACGGTCTCAGGTTGAGTAACTTGACGTTTGTAATCTTCGATATATTATTTCAGTATTTAAAAGAAAGCCATGAATAAATGAAAAATAACATTTCAATTGAAACATTAATCTTTAAACTAACATATACTGGTAAACCATTTAGCTCAATGTTATTAGATCCAATCAACATAAATAGTTTTCATATGTTAACAAATGCTGTAAATTGCATTATCATTTAGTTAAATATTTTCTTTAAAACATAAAATGTATGCACCTTAGCTAGTATTCCCTTAGATTTTAATTATTCCAGTGCTCAATTACCTTCTTTGTAAAATATATATATATATATATATATATATATATATATATATATATGTTTGTATATTATTATTTTTCTCGCAGGTGAACTATCGGGTTTTAGGGATTTTATTCCACCATTCGCCGGAGCATCACCCAAACAAGCACACATAGGGATGAACTATGCTTCTGGTGGAGGCGGACTTCGTAAAGAAACTAGTAAACATTTGGTAAGAAGTAAGAACTACTTAAATAATGATAAACTACTTACTTTTACATTTTTGCAAATATATATATTTATTTTATATATAATAATATATAATTTTAAAATATATATGTATTAAATTATTGTTTAATATGACAATTTTAAGCATTAATGAATCAGTATTTAAAAAGGTTTATTATATGTTATTAAATGGTCCAACATGATTGAATATGTAAATCATAGTTATTATGCATTTCTAATATTTTCATATTTAAACTTCTATATTTTTAGAAAAAAAAATCAGTAGTATAAACTGTTATATGAGAAAATCTAGGGGATGTCCAAAAATGATTTTGTTTTTAAAATTAATAAATAATATAAGAAATGTATTAAATTAACTGAAAAAGACAACATTACTAAAAATTAGGATTATTAATAAATACAATGGAAATAACTTGAAAAACTAAGGGGTACATTTTATTGGTACTTTTGTTTTAATAAGATAGATAATGAATAATGATGATAAGATCATATGTAATGAAAGAAAGATAATAAATTAATAAAATAATATATTGATAGATTAATAAATTAATAAATTAATAAATTAATAAATTAATAAATTAATAAATTAATAAATTAATAAATTAATAAATTAATAAATTAATAAATTAATAAATTAATAAATTAATAAATTAATAAATTAATAAATTAATAAATTAATAAATTAATAAATTAATAAATTAATAAACTAATAAATTAATAAATTAATAAATTAATAAATTACTAAATTAATAAATTAATAAATTAATAAATTCATAAATTAATAAATTAATAAATTAATAAATTAATAAATTAATAAATTAGTAAATTAATAAATTAATAAATAATGATGATGTTGATAAAAATAAATGATGATCTCCTGTATTAATGAAAACGAAAAATTAACTAGATGTTCGCACATTTATTTTCATTGGTATAGTATTCAAAACAATCAGTATATATCTATATATATGAATCCATTCATACTTATAAGATGACATCAACAACAACAACAAAAGAAGCTTTTTCTAAATAAAAGCACCGAAGGATTACATAAATTTTACATCTTGTTACATCTTGGATAAAATATTGATCTCTCGAGATATATAGGGTGGACGAATCAGTCTAAGAAAGCAAATACAAAACCACAAGAAGGCGATAAAGAAAGCAAAGGTGCCAGTACAAAGACTGGAACAATGTCTCTATACAATCAACATCGGAAGCAACGATTACATCAACAACTACTTCATGTCAGAACTGTACAACACGAGTAGCCTTTTTGACCCTAATGAATATGCATATTCTCTCAACCGACTCTATCGTACTCACTTGAAGGTATAATGGAACACTTTATAGTTAATTTAACATATTTCAGTAAGGCTTGGGTTTGAATTTTTCTAAATTATTTTCAGGTTTTCAATCTTGGAATAAAAATAGATATCTTCTTTACGTTCATGTTTTCGAGAATCTAAGATATCTAGTTTTATTTGGAGAATCTCAAACGAAACCAAAAAAAATTTGCATATATATTTTTTTTTTGTGCACCCCTTACATTTCAGCTATACGTCGTTTCTAAATATATACAGTTTTTGTTGTTGTTGTAGAGGTTACACAGTCTAGGAGCGAGAAAGATAGCACTTTTCTCGATCAGTCTGATAGGTTGCACACCAAAGATGATTGTGTCCCATGGTGGCGGCCAAGGTTGCGCGAAAGATGTGAACGCTGCCGTGGCAATCTTCAATAATAACCTAAAAGACCTTGTAAATGATTTCAACAAAAATTTCAAAGGTGCTGAGTTCACCTACGTCGATATTTTCTCTGCTGGAGATCCCTTAGCTTTCGCTCGTTTAGGTAAACTATCAAGACTCATTACATTTTTACATTTTTATCCAATATACAAAGAAAAATAAGAATAATTAACATACACACATGTCAAAAAAAAAAAAAATTAACATACACACATATATATGTACAACTTGTAGTATATATTCCTATGAGTCTGGAGTTCTCGTAAACAATACTAGTGACTGATTAAATCTCTTGTATGAGTGTTATGTCAATCATAGCAAAACATATTGAATTTTTGATTAGAACTCGTTCCTTATAGATACACAAACAACGAGTCTAAAATATGAATTACTATGCTCAAAGTCTCTTATCTGTCTAACAGTTTTTATTTGTAAATGAAACAATTTACTATATGGTTTGTATATTTGAAATGCGAAATAAAACGTTGAACTTACTTTCGCTCTCACAATGTCGTAGGATTTAAGGTTGGAGACAAGGGTTGTTGTACATTATCTCCCGGGGAAGAACTTTGTGTACCAAACAAACCGGTTTGTGCAAACCGGTCTGAGTATCTCTTTTGGGATGATATTCACAGCTCTGAAGCCACCAATAAGATGGCGGCTATAGGCTCGTTTTATGGACCTCTAGGTAGTCCATACA